>CM067375.1:38643167-38905667 GCA_034401795.1 Chaetoderma sp. LZ-2023a | reverse complement strand
ATGTATATAGTTGCAATATCATAGCCGGTATGTCTATGACTAACACAGTGGCTAGCCCGACAATGGAGAGGGAAAACTCAGAAGACAGAGCAGCAGCAGCAGCAGCAGCAGCAGCAGCAGCAGCAGCAGTAGTAGTAGTAGTAGTAGTAGTAGCAGTAGTAGCAGCAGCAGCAGCAGCAACTGCAGCAGCAGCAACAACAGCCGCCGCCGCCCTCGCCGCAGCAGCAGGAGGAATAGATGTCGTAGTCATGTTTTTGCCGGTATGTCACTATTGGCACATTGGGATTAACTACATTTTAGGTTCCGTCAACTCAGGAGTTGGCGTCGATATACAGCCAACCCTGCATCCTCACCCCATCCCACCCCACCCCCACCCCACCCCACCCCCTCCTGCCCCCCCCCCAACCCCCGCCCACCCCCACCCCGATCACCTTTAATATGAATACCAGAAAGCGTCCAGCTTATAGAATCAGAAGTCAGATGAGTTATGTCAGTCTGTATTAAATACGGTTTGACGTTGATCTGAGCTACCTATTCCACGAGCTGGTCAGGATTCCTCTAACCCAACTCTCCAACAAAGTCATGAATAAACTATCATACAGGAAGTCAAGGGAGTGCCTACGATGAGCTCTGTCGTCATCACGTCGACGGCCGTGACGTCCTCGCTTGCGCACGCGGGCGTCAAATTCGTCACTAATATGTCTGAGTTCTCGTCCTATCTCCACTTCATCTGGACACTGTATCGGTATGACGTCAGGAAGAGTGCTTGATATCAATGGCAGGAATGATGATTCTTGTCTAGGTCTGCTGGTCTCGGCTCTGCTAGTCATCGATCCCAAGTTATACACGTCGAACAAAGGCATCGGTGCTGTAAAATTTAAATAAATTACTGTATAGTTAAAATAAATTAAGTTTATTTAAAGTAATATTCTTCTTCTTGCGTTCATCATTTAAAGTAATATGAAATTTGCGTATTATTACTAAACCTAGGTATTTAATAAATGTTTATCTTTTAGAACATATACACGACTACTTACTAACAGCATTTTCTTCGTGACCATTTAATCATTCTCTCAATTTCAAGACACATATTCCCTACATGACAACTGTTGAATATGCTAAAATCAATTTCACTGTGAGCTGTTGCTGCCACAGCTCCCACCCAAATTAATTTCAACATATTCAATGTAATTTTCCTTACATATAAAGAATATCATCGCTTCTGTTCTGTAAGCGTTAAAGGGTTAATCTTCCGAGAGGGGTGTTTGCTTGTCCCGGTGGGATTATGTCTGTGTGGGATTATGTTCGGTGTGGTTTTGTCCGGATGGGAGTTTATCCTGGTGGGATTATGTCCTGTAGGATATGTCTAATTGTGGTTTTATCCATTGGGATTATGTCCTGGTGTAGCTTTGCCCAGTAGAATTATGTCAGTGTATGGTTTTGTCTGGTGGGATTATGTCAGTATGTAAGTGTGTGGTTTTTGTATGGTAGGATTATGTCAGTGTGTGGTTTTGTATGGTAGGATTATGTCAGTGTGTGGTTTTGTACGGTAGGAGTATGTCAGTGTGTGGTTTTGTATGGTAGGATTATGTCAGTGTGTGGTTTTGTATGGTTGGATATGTCAGTGTGTGGTTTTGTATGGTAGGATTATGTCAGTGTGTGGTTTTGTATGGTAGGATTATGTCAGTGTGTGGTTTTGTATGGTAGGATTATGTCAGTGTGTGGTTTTGTCTGGTAGGATTATGTCAATGTGTGGTTTTGTATGGTAGGATTATGGCAGTGTGTGGTTTTGTATGGTAGGATTATGTCAGTGTGTGGTTTTGTCCGGTGGGATTATGCTAGTGTGTGGTTTTGTCTGGTGGGATTATGTCAGTATGTCAGTGTGTGGTTTTGTCTGGTGTGATTATGCCAGTATGTCAGTGTGTGGTTTTGTCTGATGGGATTATGTCAGTGTGTGGTTTGTCTGGTGGGATTATGTCAGTTTGTGGTTTTGTCTGATGTGATTGTGTCAGTATGTCAGTGCATGGTTTTGTCTGCTGGGATTATGCCACTATGTCAGTGTGTGGTTTTGTTTGGTGTGATTCTGTCAGTATGTCAGTGTGTGGTTATGTCTGGTGTGATTATCTCAATGTGTGGTTTGTCTGGTGGGATTATGCCAGTATGTCAGTGTGTAGATTTGTCTGGTGTGATTATGTCAGTATGTCAGTGTGTAGATTTGTCTGGTGTGATTATGTCAGTATGTTAGTGTGTGTTTTTTTGCCCAGTGGGATTATGTCAGTGCATGGTTTTGTCTGCTGGGATTATGCCACTATGTCAGTGTGTGGTTTTGTTTGGTGTGATTCTGTCAGTATGTCAGTGTGTGGTTATGTCTGGTGTGATTATCTCAATGTGTGGTTTGTCTGGTGGGATTATGTCAGTATGTCAGTGTGTGTTTTTTTGCCCAGTGTGATTATGCCAGTGTGTGGTTTTGTCTGCTGGGATTATGTCAGGGTGTGGTTTTGTCTGGTGGGATTATGTAAGGGTCTGGATTTGTCAGGTGGAATTATGTCTTGGTATGGTTTTGTCTGGTGGGATTATGTCAGGGTGTGGTTTTGTCCAGTGGGAGTATGTCCGGTCCGGTTTTCTCTGGTGGGATTATGTCAGGGCGTGGTTTTCTCCAGTGGGATTATGTCAAGGTGTGCTTTCGTATGGTGGAATTATGTCTGAGTGTAGTTTTATCAAATGGGATTATGACCGGGTCTGGTTTTGTCTGCTGGGATTATGTCAGGGTGTGGTTTTGTCTGGTGGGATTATGTCAGGGCGTGGTTTTCTCCAGTGGGATTATGTCAAGGTGTGCTTTTGTATGGTGGAATTATGTCTGAGTGTAGTTTTATCAAATGGGATTATGACCGGGTCTGGTTTTGTCTGGTGGGATTATGTCAGGGTGTGGTTTTGTCTGGTGGGATTATGTCAGGGTGTGGTTTTGTCCGGTGGGATCATGTCCGGGTGTGGTTTTGTCCGATGGGATCATGTTCAGGTGTGGTTTTGTCCGATGGGATCATGTTCAGGTGTGGCTTTGTCCGATGGGATCATGTTCAGGTGTGGTTTTGTCTGGTGGGATTGTGTCCATGTGTGGTTTTGCTAAATGGCATTATGTCCCGGTGTGGCTTTGTCCGGTGGTATTATGTCAGGGTGTGGTATTGTCCAGTGAGATTATGTGTGGATGTTGCTTTGTCCGGTGGGATTATACTCAGGTGTGATTTTATCTGGTGGGATTATGCCCTCTTGTGGTTTGTAGTGGGATTATGTCCGGGTGTAGTTTTGTCTGGTGTAATTATGTCTTGGTGTAACTATTTCTGGGTGGGTTTATGTCTGGTGGAATTTTGGCCAGTGCGACTTTATCCAGTGGGATTATGTCTGGGTGGGATTACGTCCTAGTGGGAATACATGCGGGTGTGGCTTTGTCCAGTGAGATTATCCCTGGGTTTGGTGTTGTCTGGTGGGATTATGTCCGGATATGGTTTTATCCAGTGGGATTAGGTCCGGGTGGGATCATGTCCGGGTGGGATTAGGTCCTGGTGGGAGTATGTCCGGGTGTGGTTTTGTCCGGTGGGATTATGTGCTGATCGGATTCTATCTGGTGGAATTATGTCTGGTGGGATTGTGTCTGGTGGGATTTGGGCACGGTGGGATTATATTCTGTGAAATTATATCCCGGTGTGATTATGTCCCGTAGTATTTTGTCCGGGTAGAACGATGTCCTGGATTCTAATAAGCATATTTATTATTTTGAGGCAAACATGTTTAATTATTGCCTAAACTAGCCCATCAATATCATACAGAAGAAAAAAATTCCAAATCTAGCGTTACATTTAATAAAATGTGGAATATTTAAAATAGGAAGGCAGCTTCGAGTTAATCTAATATAAGCGTTCTGACATCTTATTGAATAAATAGTTCGTCTCTTAATATACATCGCTTAACGTGTTTAAATGCTGGTGAAATTCAACGTACTAAATTTTTTCCATACAAGCATGTGTTCTAGAAACACGTTACCGAGTCATATGTCGCCGCAATATTACATCAGAGATATATAAGGAATATTATGCATGGATTGCTAGACCTAGCTACAACTAATCCATCCATCCATCCATCTATCCATGCATCCATCCACCCACACACCAGCCAACCCACCCACCCGCGGTTACCCATCCATCCACCCATTCATCCAATCAACGGAATAAGCCAGCCTGTCACACGGCAAGTCAGTCATTTCTCGTGACTTTATCAATCGTTATATTGGATAACCGATTTTTCATCGAGACCCTGTCTGAAATGGTGCACAGTATCTTACGGTTTAATGTAATTTTTTTAAATTTAATTGAAATAAATGAGCAGATGTCAAATCAGTCTGAAGGAATGAGACAGCTCTCTTTAGACTGAGGAGAGGCCACAACATACTTAACTACTATCTGCACAAACTGAAAATTGTGGACACGCCTTTTTGCAGCCCTCAGAAAGCAGAGTAAACAACAGAACATTTTCTGCAGCGTTGTATATATATATATGTTCCTCGTGTAGTTCAGAAGAAGTTAACGAATAAACTAAACTTAACCTAAACCTTCAGTGATCTCAGGCAAAGCATATGGCCAACCCAACCGAGCCTCGAAGAAAAGCTACACGAAAGGTTGGAGCAACTAGAAAAAAAACCCAGCTTCCTTTGCTCTTCGGTCTGGGAAAACAATTTGATTGAATATGTCATGTGGTGGTGAACGCAAAGAAGATGAAGAAATCAGTATCCTACATGCCATGTATCACACGTGTATTTTACAAATTGATGGTATTAGTTGTTGGCCTATCTTAACTATATAGAACTAATTTAACATGTTTCCAAAATCAAAAACAGAAACATGATAGATAGCAAATTTTGAACACGATGTAACAAATGTTCTGTTGAACATTTTGAACATAATTCAATTGGATGGCATTGATGTGAACCCACCCCCCCCCCCCCCCCGTGTGTCAACTTAACCCTTTAATGGTCAAACTGACTAAAAACAGCTTCGCAGTGGTCTTCAGACACGCCTATTTGAAAGGCCTAGAGAAGAGTATTTTTTAATATTTACCACTAGAATGACTGGCTCGGTAACCGAGCCAGTCATTCTAGTGGTAAATTTTCAAATTACTCTTCTATCGACCTGCAGATAGACTATGGCTAAGTAAAAACATTAATTTTCTTGACCATTACCCCTTTAATGGTCAAGCCGGCGAAAAAAGTTAAGTGGTAAATTTACAAAAAGCTAAAATTAAAATATCTTGACAAATATTTACCAACAAAATGGTTAATTGATATAGCAATGAGTATTTTGAGCGTTTTTGAGGCGCTGTTGACACAAGAGAGCTTAAGCAGCAATGGCTTCCAATCCAAATATTTTCGAAATATTCAACAGTACATTTATTTTGTCTTGGAAACATTCTAATTTATTTCTGAGTTGTGCTGTAAGAAGAGGTTTATCTCAATTTCAATAATCAATTATATTCACTGAACATAATTGACTACCGAAGTTGTGATAAACCTCTTCTTAGGAGAGAAAGAAATGCCGAAAGAAACACGCCCTTGATCGCAGGTGCGTAATGAGAATTGACGCGTAAATGATACGTGACAAGTACCTCTGCGCGGAGAATGTCTAACTGACAGTTGTTAATCATTTTACAAGCTTCTGTCTGGCTATGTTACGCTTGGTGTGTAACCCGTGATCACATCATAGCGATATATCGGCAGCATCAATAAACAATTCCACCTGCATGGAAATTCACCTCACATCACCACCCTACCCACCCACCCCTAATGCTTGCGCGGCCTAACCCCGTGGGGGTATCTGGGAGAAATTAGGGAAATGGGCAAATTGAACACGAGCCACTCTGAGAAAGTAATGGGAGTTTCGTGTTTGGGGAATCATTCGTATGGCCAGATTTAATATGAATTTAAATTGGCATACGTACATACGTATTCATATACGGGATGGGGATTGACGTTGAAGTATATAAGTATGTCTAATGCGTGACATTGCTTGGTGCTTTAGACATGTACCAGGCCTATTTTCGTATTGACCTTAAAGGGGATCACACACGAGAATTAGATTTCAATAAAAAAGAAACTCCAAAATAAAAGATTTATCATATTTTATAAATTAAAAAGAACTTGACGGATTTTCACAGACTCTCTCATTGTTAAAATTTCGGTTAAAATTCACGGTATGCCGTCATAGCGTTATTCGTCAACCACGTCGATTCAGATTAGAAGAAACTAGTATTTTATAAGGCGGGAGGTCAGCTCCGATACAAGTTCTATTTTAATAAGAGGCCCAAGGGCATGTGGCGCTCGCCTGGACAGATTTAAACCAGTTGCATTTAAATAGACATGATGGATGATTTTCGGAAAATCCAAGATGGCTACAAAAAAAATTGACCAATCAAAACTCTCGTTTAATATGTTGACGCCTTACTGTCATAGGATCGTTCCACACAAGTTTTGTTGAAATCAGGCTATTGATTGAAGGAGTAAGGACTACCTTTTTTAAATGGTTCCAGAAAACTTTCAGAAAATCAGAGATTGCTGCCAAAACATTGACATATCAAAATTCTGAAACAAGTTGTAGAAGCTACGACAATAGGATCCTTCCACCCAAATTTGGTTGAAATTGCCCAAGCGATTAATGAGGAGTAGCCTTTCAACCAATTTCCCAAAATATTCAGAAAATCCAAAATGGCCCCTGGAAAAATTGACCAAAAAAAATTCTATGTGAAAGGTCTAAAGCCTACCGCCCTAGGCTCGTTCCAGCCAGTCTGTTTGAAATCGCCCAAGTAGTTAGAGTAGATTATTTTCAGCCATTTCTCCGAAAATTCAAGATGGCCACGGAACAAATTGGCCAATCAAAATTCTGTATACAAACTCTGAAGCATACCACTTTAGGGTCCTTCCAGCCGAGTTTGCTTGAACTCGTTCATGCGTTTAATAAGGCGTAGACTGTTAACTGATTTCCAGAAATTGTCAGAAAATCCAAGATAGCCGCCGGAAAAATGGACCAATCAAAATTGTGTATACAAGGGCTGAAATCTACCAGCCTAATATCCGTCCAGCCAAGTCTGGTTGAAATTGCTCAAGCAGTTAATGAGGCGTAGCGTTTTAAACGATTTCCCGCCATTTTTCAGAAACTCTATGATGGGCGCCGGAAAACTGGACCAATCAAAATTGTGTATACAAGTTCTGAAATCTACCAGCCTAGTATCCTTCTAGCCAAGTCCGATTGAAATTGCTCAAGCATTTAATGAGGAGCAGCTTTTTTAATGATTTCCCGCCTTTCATCCAAGTTTGATTGAAATCGGCCCAGTAGTTATCAAGGAGTAGGCTTTTATGTAATTTCCAGAAATTGTCAGAAAATCCAGGATGGCCGACGGACAAATGGACCAATCAAAATTCTGTATACAAGGTCTGAAATCTACCAGCTTAGTATCCGTCCAGACAAGTCTGGTTGAAATTTTTCAAGGTCTTATGAAGAGTAGCATTTTAAACAATTTCCAGCCATTTTTCAAAATTTATGATGGCCGACGGAAAAATTAATTGACCAATCAAAATTCTGTATGCATCTTCTGAAACCTACCAGCCTAGTATCCTTCCAGTCAAGTCTGGTTGAAATTGTTCGAGCAGTTAATGAAGAGTAGCGTTTTAAATAATTTTCCACCATTTTACGGAAAAATTCAAGATGGCCGCCGGAAAAATGAAACAATCAGAATTATGTATACATGTTCTGAAGCATCCTAGGCTAGGGTTCTTCCATCCAAGTTTGATTGAAATCGGCCCAGTGGTTATCGAGGAGTAGGCTTTTAAGAGATTTCCAGAGATTTTCAGAAAATCCATGATGGCCGCCAGTAAAATTGACCAATAAAAATTGTGTATATAGGTTTTGAAACCTATCAGCCTAGTATTCTCCCAGCCAAGTCTAGTTGAAATTGCTCAAGCAGTGAATGAGGAGTAGCCCTTTAAATGGTTTCCTTTCATCCAAGTTTGATTGAAATCGGCCCAGAGGTTATCAAGGAGTCGGCTTTTAAGTGATTTCCAGAAGTTTTGAGAAAATCCCAGATGGCCGGCGGAAAATGGACGAATCAAAATTCTGCATACAAGTTCTGAAATCTACCAGCCTAGTACCCGTCCAGTCAAGTCTGGTTGAAATTTATCAAGCAGTTAATGAGGAGCGTTTTAATCAATTTCCTGCCATTTTCCGGAAAATTCAAGATGGCCGCCGAAAAATTGAGGAATCCAAATTCTGTATACAAATTCTGAGGGATCCTATACTAGACTTCTTTCGTCCAAGTTCGATTGAAATCGGCCCAGCGGTTATCGAGGAGTAGGCTTTTAAGTGATTTCCGGAAGTTTTCAGAAAATCCAAGATGGCCACCAGAAAAATTGACCAATAAACATTTTGTATACACGTTTTGAGATATATCAACCTAGTATCCTCACAGGCAAATCTGGTTGAGATTGCTCAAGCAGTTAATGATGAGTAGCATTTTAAACGATGTCCAGCCATTTTTTTGGAAAGTTCCAGATGACCACCAGAAAAACGGACCAATCAAAATTCTGTATACAAGTTCTGAAACATACCAGCGTACCTTCCTCACAGCTAAGCCTGGTTGAAATTGCCCAAGCAGTTAATGAGGAGTAGCGTTTTAAACGATTTCCCGCCATTTTTCGAAAAATTCCAGATGGTCGCAGAAAGGATTGACCAATCAAAATTATGTATACAAGTTCTGAAGCCTACCCCATAGGGTCATTCCAGCCAATTTAGGTTGAAATCCGCCAAGCGGTTAATGAGGAGCAGCGTTTGTAAGCAAAAGTTGACGGGCGGACGCCGGACGGACGGACGGTCGCCATGTCATAAGCCCACTTCGCCATTCTGGCCAGGTGAGCTAACAAACGCATCTCATTAATATGGCGTGTATGAATGAGCTGTTGTGAGGTATCAATTATCAACAACAAAGTACTATTCACGCGATGACGTCATAACATAACAATCATTCACGCAAAAACGTCACTATTTAATGTTAGTGAGAAATTGAAGAAAATTGCATTCCGTGGCGTTCCCCCCACCCCACCCCGCCCAGCAACCCCCCCCCCCCCCCAACCCTTTAACCATATAAGCCTTGAAATTGCAGTGTCTCAATGTAGGAATCCAGTTTTAGCTATGCCCCGCCCATATTTAGCTAAGCTCCATTCACACTTCGCTGTATTGGGATCGATCGATCACTGAACTGCCTGACTATCAAACTCCAGAAAACTACACAGGTAAACTGTTGAATATTTTGAAACTAATTTGACTGGGTGCTGTTGCTGCCATAGTCCAGTCAAATTTGTCTCAAAATATTCGACAGCATCTTTATTAAATAGTAAAGACATATAATTCGTACAACAACGTTTAATCCGTCACCAATGGACCTTTCCATTTTTAGCTATGCCCCGCCCATCTCTAGCTAAGCTCCAGCCACACCTCGCTCGTGTTGGGATCGATCGATCTCTGAACTCCCTGCCTATCAATTTCCAGAAAACTATACGGATAAGCTGTTGGTTATTTTGAAACTAATTTGACTGGGTGCTGTTGCTGTCTATATTCAGCAGCATGTTTATTAACTAGTAGAGACATACAATTCTTACAACATGACGGACCATTAAGAGTTAAAAACGGGCCTAATAGAATCATTTATGACGTAATGATTATGACGTCATCCCCCACGCCGCTTAGCTGAGTATGGCGTCATATGATATGGATACTCTAGAAAGGTGAATTAAGCGTTCGTGACGAGGTTATCTACGTCATTCATGACGCGATTGTTTATGACGTCACCCTACACGTCACGTAATTGATTATCATGTCATATGTTTGCTGGATAAACTAGACAGGCCCATTTCAAGACAGTTAAACCGAATATAAGCAGTAACAGCTCCCAGTTACATTTAATTAGTTTCAATATATTCAACCTATTATCTAAATTGTCTACTCTGAGAGGCTTAAATTGTTGGTCTATATGTAATGAAACGAAACTAATCTTAATATAGGCCTATAATGATTCCATTACGTATAAATTCATATAATTTTTAAGTTGTGAAATTTAATTAGAGACACGAGTCCATAAGTTAAATTTGCGGTTAAAAATTATAATAATGTGTACGGAATGAAGTGACCACAAACCCGCCACCGATAATATATATATTTGAACAGGTCCGTTGTCCAAAGTTATGTCAGCCCTGACTATCTTTACGGCCACAACAGAATTTAACATTGATACAGTACAGCTCAGAAATTTATTAGGGTGTTTTCAAAAGCAACGTAAAACGTAAGGTTGAATATTTTGAACATAATTGGATTATAAAAGGTTGCCAAGGCAGCAATGTCTTCTAATCCAACTATATTCAAAATATATGACAAAACATCTCTTACTAACTAACGTATATTTCTATTTCTGTCATAGGATCATTTTAACTTATTTATTAGCTTACTGTGCTTGCTGTCTAATGGACCTTTCCATTTTTTGCTATGCCCGCCCATCTCTAGCTAAGCTCCGCCCACACCTCGATCGTGTTGGGATCGATTGATCTCTGAACTCCCTGACTATCAATTTCCAGAAAACTATACAGGTAAGCTGTTGAATATTTTGAAACTAATTTGACTGGGTGCTATTGATGCCTATGGCAGCAGCAACGCCCAGTGAAATTAGTTTCAAAATATTCAACAGCATGTTTATTAATTAGTAGAGACATAATTTGTACAACGTGTCGGACTATTAAGAGTTAATGTTTATGACGTCATCCTACACGCCACTTAGCTGAGTATGACGTCACATCACGTCATTATTCTGGAAATGTACAGTAAGATGGGATAGAGTAAGGTAAGCAATATTTGATGCGCATGCAACTTGCCTAATTCTTTATTGATTGACTTCCTCGCCCGAGCTTTAGGAACCCTTCTTCCGGAAGTCGTCTGCGTGGAGGTGGATCTCGTGAATAATCGGCCGTTATTGCCCGTGACGCAGTGACAGACGTCACGCCTGCATAATAATGAAGTTTCATTAGTGACAACATCATAATAATTATAACCACGTGATTTATGTGGCCGGATCGGCGTCGACGTTTTATTTGATGTATTTCCGGATAACTGAGCGAGGTTTGACAAAAATAGTTCCTCATCGTCGACAAAGACATCGTCGTCGTCTTCCTCTTTGTCGGCTTGGTAACGGGTGATGCCAGTAGCTCCAAAACATCCGTTGTCATCAACACTAGGACTATAGTTCCTGTCTAACCACTGTACATGCTTAATAAAGTTCACCGCGCATTCGTGTGTCTGTTCGCGCGCATGTTTAGATATGCGCGCGCGTTCTATATTCACATGTCCGTCTACTTTGATTTCAGCACATAATTCAGGAGAATGGTCACACGTGCCCGTCTGTATTTGCGTTCGTCCGTGCGTGTGCGAATGGTACACGCGGCTTCTGCTGTTGATTCTTTGAGGAGAAATGTCGGATCGACAAACAGACGAATCGCTGTCACATTCCATCGAAGCATCCGAAAAGAAGCCGCTATCATGTGTATTTAAGCGTTTCGGTGAATGGGCAAAAATGTCTCCAGACTTACACGACACGCACCTTGAACATAGATCCGTCACATCACTTCTAAAACATAGATCCGCAACATAGTCAAAACGTCGAGAGGAAGTGTCCGCGTCCACTGAGTCACGTGGACAATGTCCGCGAGATAGCCTGATATCAGATGACGTCATGTCCTGTCCAAGCATTTCAGGTAAGGTGTGGTTGATTAAGTCCAGATTACGACACACCCCTGGTCTGACTTTAACTGGGTTAAGTTCTTCCATAACCGCTTTCGCGTCATCCACTGGCGAGGAGTTAATCATTATTACTTCAGTTTCACTTAACATTGTTAGGTACCGATATTCACAATTACATGTGCTCTTTAATAATAATGCATGTACGTGTTATTGTATTGTAGATATGCTATGTCTCCTCAGATAGTATATGTGTCTCGGTCTAGTATAAAATAATTTTGCAATAATCCACTTTATACCTGTCCCTGTGTGTGTTATTCAGCGATTTAGTAAACGTATTGATATTTCCAGGTCAATTGTAAATATTATGCGAGCTACTTGAATGTTAAGCCGCTAACCACAAAAAAAAACTAAGTTAAAAGCAATCAGTGTAAATCCGTTTTATTAACACTCTCCATGAAATGCTAATAAAGTGAAGGCACTGCCAGCATCAGAGATTAAAGTTACCAGTTTTATTTAAAACAAAACCACATTATTTATTGGATCAGTATCTGTCATAAGGCACATTGCAACATAATGAATAAACTTGTCAAGCCTTAAGAAAAATAATCAACAAAACCCTGACGATTTGTGTCTAAACTGTTATTACATCTTCGGTAATCCGTGTTTACTTGCATGATAAGGTTACCATGACGTAAGATATGCGACATTACATCGGCGACACTATGAATTCGTACCCGTGTCACTTTGTTCACACCTAGCTAGATAATGATTACGAGTGGACTTAAAGTTTACACAATTCATTAAATCAAACTCCAAAACAAATTTATCGGCAGACGCGTCAAAATGTTTAACACCGGATCACTGGTTCAGCGAGCTATGAGAGAGATGCTCTTAAGTCATTCACCACCTGTGGCAAATAGGCAAATACACGCGCGTGCAGATGCCCGTGAGCGCATCAATATTTCACCACCACGAGAGCACTAATTGACACTCCGCCTCGCTCTCGACTCGTTTCAATTCGCCACTTACGTTACAGATTCTAGGATCTTGTTACTGAGGCAATACAAGCAACTCAAATGCAGCTCAGCGTCTCTATTCCCGCAGTTTTTCAAATGTGCGTGAGATCTAATCACCTGCACGTGCACATAATTACATCTCGCGACTCTGATTGGCCACTTGGCCACATCCACGAGCCAGAAGTCGAAGATGCGCAACCAAACAAGATTGTGACTTTTAGCTCCCTGTCCAAGGGTGAATAACTATGAATGCCGCTAATTATAGACAAACGGATTTACCTCCCCTGAATCACACGCAATTTTCTTGTATTACCAAGACTTAATTTTGAAAATCTTTATTTACTTATTGTATTTTCTATATAGTCTTCTTTTTTAAAAGGGTATATCTGTACTGATGCAATTTAACTGTCTGTCTGCTGAATTGCTGTAGACTATATTTTCCACGGGGTTTAACTCCGGATACGTTAAATATTTTGAAAAGAATTTGACTGAATGTTGTTGGTGGCTAAGCCACCAACAACTTTCAGACAAATTCTTTTCAAACTATTCAGCAGGTCCAGAGTTATTGTCTATTGAAATTATTGTCTGGTGACTTCATGAAACAGAAACTTGTTTTATGTTTGAAAAGTAGCACAAAACAATAGCTCACTATAGTAAGCCTACAAGTAGGGCCAATAAAGGGTCAGGTCAAATAACAGCTAAGGAAATTTTCCACTAACTGCATTACTGTACTGATAGAAATAAAGCTTCTTAGTTCTTATAATAGAATAATAGTGTATAACCATGCCCATTAACTATCTGAAACAATAGCTACAATAACCTTTAACAAAAAAACAAAAATCTTTGTAAATTAATGAACCTACCATTAATGACCGCAGCTTGGTGTGCCATGATAGCGCATGTACTGGGCCAATATCGGGCCATATTGACGCATTACCGGTCTAGTAACCTGCGCGATCAGAATACTGTCCGTGACAACATAAATAAACCTAGGGCCTTTTAATGATGAATTAAGTCAGCTCGTTATGTTATTCAGGGATAAGGTCAGACTGCCATAATTCTTAGATCTATGGATGGTAGCTTCTGCACCAATGTCTCTAAATACGACGAAATGTGTCACCAAACTATTATCTGCCGACTCCTACTTATGCCAAGTCATAAGAGCAATAGCGCTAATGTTTGACGTAAGGTAAATATCATTTGCGCATACCAATCTTAAATGACTATCTTTTTTACCTTATTTGGTATAAATCGCTATAAAGCTCCTTATTAGTTTCAATGGTAAAATTCTGCCAAACAAATTAGACGTCAATAACCGCAAATGCGACAAAAATGTGCCCCCAATGTATTATCTTCCCCATTAGCAATTCAGTGTGTATTTTATGAAATATTGACACGTGTATGCAATGTTATGCCAGTCCTGTCATGGACATTTAAAGAATATTTTCAAGTGACAATCAGATGCCCGCTTCGGACAGGTTTCATTGTTTTGTATTGAAATGATTAAATTGGTTTAAAATAGTGGCGCTGTTATTTCAATACTCGCGCTCAAATGCACAAGGGTGCGTCATCGCACCTGGACATACCTGGAGGTAATTGTTTGGTATTCTTCAACAGTAACAATATACCGAATATCCCCGGGTTTACATACTTTCTGCAGATTTCTTTCGTCAAAAGATGAGTTGCATTATTAAGCTTGCTTGATATCGTTATAGCGGGATTATTGGGGCGTTTGGGGAATTTATCACAGCAATCGCTAGAAGAGGCCACTATTGCAAACATTGCGATGCAGGCTTTATGCCGTAATATCGTCTGATACCAATTCCAATACAACAACAACGCGCAACGATGGCAGCGGCAACGACAATGGACCGTTCCAGTTTTAGCTATGTCCCGCCCACCCCTAGTTAATCTCCGCCCACACATCGCTCGTGTTGGGATCGATCGATCCCTGAACTTGTTGACTATCAATATCCAGAAAACTATACAGGGAAACCTGATATTTTGAAACTAATTTGATTGGGTGTCGTTGCTGCCTAAGGCAGCAACAGCGCCCAGTCAAATTGGTTTCAAAATATTTAACAAAATGTTTATTAAATGGTAAAGACGTACACTTAGTTGATTATGACGTCATATGATTGCGTGAGAAAATGGATTCATGAATTGAACTAGCAGCCATAATCTCAGCGGCCACAACAGCAGCAGCAACAAGAGATTTCAGTCAAATTAATTTCAAAATATTAAACAGCTTTCCTGTTTGGTTGCCTTGAAACCGATACGCTGGAACTTCAACGGGTAGAGGGTTAAGCGTATAGTATATTGATGGTTGTTTGATTGACAGTGTAAGCGCAACACAACCTGGATATAATGTGGATTGACACTCACGTATATGATGTCATAATCAATTACTTGGCATGTAGGCTGGCGTCGCCATAATTGTGGCCTAATATAACGTCGTCATGAAGTTCGAAAATCCATCAGTCTACGAATTGTTTGTCCTTGATGGATGTACAATATAACAAACATTCTGTTGAATATTTTGAAACTAATTTGACTGGAAATAGTTGGTGCCATATGCTGTAACAGCTCCCAGTAAAATTAGTTTCAAAATATTCAACAGCTTACCTGAACAGTTATCTTAGAATTTGGATTCTGGGAATTCAGGATTCGTAGTATATAAATCGATCCCAATCCGCACAAAACGTGGGCGGGGCTTGACTATAGAAATAGGTGGGGCATAGCTAGAAATGGATCCCTCGATTAGATGATGATCAATGGATGAATCCAGTTTTAGCTATGCTCCAAACATCTCTAGCTAAGCTCCACTCACACGTTGCCAGTGATGAGATCGATCGACACCTGAATCTCAATTTCCAGAAAGCTATACAGGTAAGTTGTTGAATATTTTAAAACTAATGTGACTGGGTACTGTTGCTGCCTATGACAGCAACAGCCCAATAAAATTAGTTTCAAAATATTCAACAGAATGGTATTAAATAGTAAAGATATACAATTCGTACAAATTTGCGGACTATTAAGTGTTTAAGACGGACTCATGACGTAATTGATTGCGATGTCAACCTACACGTGACCTAATTCATTATGACCTCATATATTTTACTGACAGATTGGATTCCTCTATAAGATTATGATCAGGATCAGAAATCGGTAGTTCGTATTGTCTTTCTTAGCGAAGTGTCAGCATCTATTGGTATTTTTTGTGATTGAAATAAATACTTTTGTCCAGTGCGTAGTACTGCGTACAACTTTATCCCAAAATAACCATCACGAGGCACGTGCCTCTCTGATGAAGCAGCCTGAGCCGGTTTTACACGTGCAATTAATTACACGTAATTACGCATCTGTCGTCCCGCGTGTCCAAAACTAAGCGATTTTGAAGTAAATAAAAACAAACTGTCAATCGCATCTCGGATTTTAATCAAATCTCGCGACGCTGTTTATTGAAATTTGTTTGTCGGCTTGATCAGACAATCAATCAAATAATTACGCCAATGTAAATACGTCAATTAAAATGTTTCTATACAAACGGTTCCGCAAATGGCCTAATATTTATTTGATTTAAGCACGGTAAGAGAAGCTTCTACGCATTACACATAGGCCTAACCTATTGGTTAGATGCCAATGGATGGATCCGGTCTGTAGCTCCAGTGTCTGACGTCATGATCAAATATGTCACAATCAAAACGGCGCACGTAGCTCATGCACGAAAAGTCCACCACTAAAGTGTACGAACTGTATGTCTGAAGAATTGATAATTTAATAAACATTATGTTGAATATTTTGAAACTAATTTGACTGGGAGCAGTTGCTGTCATCGACACCATCAACAAACACCACCACCACCAACACCCACCCCCACCCCACCACACACATAGACACATACACAACCCCCTTCCCCCCCCCCACCCACCTCAAAAAATTTGTTTCCAAATATTCAGCAGCTTATAAGTGGGCTATAGTTACCTTGAAATTTAGATTCTAGGAATTAGGGTTTCAAATATTCATATCGATTCCAACAGTTTTCAATCAAATTAGTTTCAAAATATTCAACAGCTTGAAACTGATAGGCGCGTGCAGGCCTACTTTGACTGTAGTCCGGGTGAAAAAGGGCCACGATCGTATAAAATTCTTGGATTTATGGATATCTTGAAAACTGTCGCTCTTGATTTCGCTCAAATCTTCCACCATCGACTATCTGCGTGGTCCGAAAAATCCGGAAGACCTGAAAAATCTTTAGTCCTACAATATTTAAACAAGAGGCCCAAGGGGCCTGTATCGCCCACCTGCAATTATTGACCACTAGCACAACTGAACAAAACGAGATGACCATTGGAAAGATTTATCAATCAAATTTCTGTGAAGACGGTTTAGCCAAATTTGGCTAAAATTGGCCCCGTGGTTAATAAGTTGTCCTTTTATGATTTTCTCAGAAATTTGCACAAAATACCAAATGTTCACCAAAAAAGATAGATTTTGATTGATTCTTGGGGGACATGTAGTCCTGACATATCTCCGGGGAACAAATTAATGGCCTTTAATCCCTAATCATATCTTCCAAATTTTGTCCCGACCCGTCTAGCGGTTCTGGAGAAGTCGTTTTCCCGAAAACTAGGTCATCCAAGATGGCCACCAAAACAATTTCGCCAATCAAGTCCCCTTGAACAAATTTGGTACAGCTCTTACCCGAACTGATATTTCATGAGTTTGAAATCGATCCCCAAACGGTTTCGCAGAAGATTTTTAGACGTTTATAAAAATCAGCCAAAGTCCAAGATGGGCGCAGGCCAAATTAGCCCATCCGCTTTGTTTGAACAAACATGGATCTCTATGCCATAAGAATGCTTCGTGCCAAATATACTTGAAATCGGCCCAATGGTTCTCGAGAAGACATTTTAAATTTCCCATTGCTTTTTAGCTGTTGGCAGGAAAACGATCTAAGATGGCCGACAAACCGTTTATCCGACATTTTCGAAAGTGGTAAATTTGTGATCAGAATAACCAAAAACATATATTAGACCAATTTCATTATAATTGCCAACGTTCGGCCCGATATGTTGATTGGTTCTGAAGAAGTCGTTTTCGCGAAAACTAGGTCATCCAAGATGGCCGTCAAACTATTTGGCCAATTAAGTTCCTTCGAACAAACTTGGTTCAGATTTTAAGATATTTCCAAAAATCGACCAAAATGCAAGATGGCCGCCTGCCAAATTGGTCGATCGGCTTCATTTGAACAAACTTGAATCTCTATCCCCTAAGGATGTTTCCTGCCAAATATAATTGAGATCGGCCCAGCGGTTCTCAAGCAGACATTTTAAATTTTCCATTGCTTTAGTATGGGGGTTTTTGGCGGAAAAATGATCCTAGATGACCTGAAACCCGCTTATCAAACAGTTTCGAAAATGCCAGATTTGAGATAAGAATACCCCCAAAACATATATAAAACGAATTTCGGCTTAAAACCCATCAAATAAAAAAAATCTAACATGGCCACCAAACACGCTACATTTTGATTGGCCATGTCTTTTGACGGATCAATTTCCCTTGAACAAACTTTAATGGTCCTTAATCATATCTCCCAAATCTCGACCCGATCCCTTCAGCGGTTCTAGAGAAGTCGTTTTCGCGAAAACTAGATCATCCAAGATGGCCGCCGAACGATTTGGCCAATCAAGTTCTCTTGCCCAAGATGATGTTTCATGAGTTTTGAATTGATTCCCAAGCTGTTTCGGAGATTTTTAAAGTTTCACAAAGTTGGCCAAAATCCAAGACGGCCACCGGCCAAATTGGTCGATCAGCTCCCTTTGAAGAAACTTGGATTTCTATACCCCAAGGATGCTTCCTGGCAAATATAATTTAAATCGTCCCGGTGGTTCTTGAGAAGTCGTTTAAAGAAAAAGTTGACAGACTGACAGACACACGACGACGGAAGGTCCCCACGGCATAAGCTCACTTGACCATTCTGGCCAGGTGAGCTAACAAATCGGGAGAGGGATAGTCAGAAATCCCGTTTTGCTCTTATTTCTATATAGTATAAGCCCTATAGAATATATGGTGAGAAATTCCAAATTTTAGAAACGAACACAAACTTCGAAAATGAGCTAAAGCAAATAGCCAAGCCTAGAAAATAATGTTTAAATTGTGATAAATTAATAAAACACATAAATTTCAAATAAATCCGAGACTATTTATTGCTGTATGAGTACTTTAACCATACATACATGTAGAATCGTAGACGCCATTTTAGGTTTAGATTCCAATCGCAATTTTATTGTAATATTCTATTGTCTGAACTGGCTTAAAAGTCTAGTAGAAAAAGTAGTGTTCGCTGTTTTTACCTGCGTCGCTAGACGCAAGAGTAGCGACGCAAGGGTGCGTGCTAGCATGGAGTGCCTGTTGTTGTTGTTGTTGTTGTTGTCGTCCTCGTTGTTGTTAAGACAATTTAGAATAACTTTCTAAAGGAGGGATCATCTCCAAATTTGGGGTCCCGAGCAGATCTGCAAATTTTGGAGTCTAAAACCCAACAACAACAGCTTTTAACATATTTCAAAATACACATTTTTACGCTTTCTGCAATAACGCTGGTTCTATTGGCGCAATCTTCTCCAAACTTGGGTGGACGCGTGTGTATGCGGTTCCGAGCACGTGCCAATTATATCTTGGGGTCTAAAGGCTATAACGCATCAGCAACATTGTTTTCACAAGACGTGTCTGAAGCATTTTACTCTAATGGAGTGATCTTTTCCGAAGTTGGGTTGATGTGTGGCTGTGGGGTCCCGAGTAGGCTACGTATGCCAATTTTATTGTACAAAATTAAAACGCAACAGCATCAGCTGTCAGCAACAATGTTTGCTGAAAAAATAGACACTTTACGAAAATGCGGAGACAGACAGACACAAATTCAGAAAGATAGGTAAATGGACAGATGGTTGGAAGGACTGACTGACCTACAAAATAATCTACAGTTGCCTACTAGCGTACCCAACCTAAAGTTATCTTGATCTTAATCCATTGAAGTTTCGCGGCGATACTCCAGATACTCCAAGCCAAAATGAAGCTGTTTGTTAAATATGCATGGACGGACCCAAGGTTGTTGAATAATTTATAACAAAATTGGCTGGAACCATAAGCAGCAACAGCTTCCAGTCAAATATGTTTCAAGTTATGCAACAATTACTCAGATAAAATTTAATGCATGTCTTGAAGCAAAAGCAGAATGGTGACTAGTTTCAACTAAGGAATAATATGAAACCCATTTGATTCCCGGCTGTTGCTGCCTAACAGTTCCAAGTCAAATTGGTTACGCACTTTTCAACAGAATATTTATTATACGGTAAATTCGTACACTTTTGTGGTGGACTTTTCGATTTTCGCAATGGGCTTACTGTTGCTTTTCATCGAATCAGCTTCATTTTCGCAAAGCAGTAGCCGACAGGAACATATTGACCATGTTTGATCTGTGTGCAAAAACAAAGATATGTGCCACCATTGTCTGTGATGTACAGACGGACAGAGGGTGGTCGCTATAACTCAGGCATCTGAGCTAAATATTGGGAAAATCCCCAAAATCCTAACTATTGTTAGGTTTTCGATGACTTGTTAAAGTGTATAGGGATAATTCAGCAAATACTCTCTCTTATTGCATACACAGATGATCGTAAGACCAGATTTCTAGGGTAATGGTTTTAATGATGTATGATGCAATAGGGAACAGTTCTTGTAGGCCATCTTGCTGCCACTAGGTGTAATTTTCGGACACCTTTTTTGTCGCCAGTCTGGGACTTTTCCACACCCCAGCTATATATGGCTGCGGGTTTTGCCTCTTTGATACTTTTGTATCAACGGCCATAAGGTACACCGGATTTCCTAAAAACACAAAACAAGAACGCTGAATCGGACATGTCTCGCCTGTAAAGGTATGGATAGTGTTGATTGGCAAACCAAACTTGGCATGGTTGGTAATACACATATTCAGTAGTGCACCAACAAACAAGTGTAACCAATCAAACATGCACATTTTTTGCCAAACAGCGGATAGTCTGATTATGAATTTTTTTCCAAATCAAAGGAGTAAATGATGAAGATAGTACTCTTACATAGTATATAACTCTGCTGTAAACTTTTGTTGATATCTTTGAGTCATTGTTGAAAAAAAGTAGTAAAGATTGCCCAAAGTCTTATCAATAATGATGCAGATCGTATATCCCTGTATTGCATAGAACACGTCTGTAAAGTTTCAGTGAAATCGGAATGACCATAGTTCAGTTAAATGGCCCATAGACAACCTTAACACAAAAACCATGAAAAAGATTCAAAGTCCAAAACTGTGAAAAAGTAGGAGAAATTTTCCAAAATGAAATGGGTAATGATGTGGATAGTAGATTTTAGACATTTCTAAAAATCAGCCAAAATCCAAGATGGCCACCGCCCAAATTGACCGATCGGCTTCTTTTGAACAAACATGAATCTCTACAAGTAGTCCTCGAGAAGACATTTAAAATTTCCCATTGCTTTAGTATGGCAGCTTTTGGCAGGAAAATGATCCATGATGGTCGCCTAACCATTTATGTTTCGAAAATTGCAAATTTGAGATCAGAATACCCAAAAACATTTATAAAACCAATTTCAGCCTCAAAATCCATCAAATAAAAAAAACGATATGGCCACCAAACACACTATATTTTGATTGGCCAACTGCAGCCATGTTTTTTGACGGATCAACTTCCCTTGAACAAACTTTAATGGCCCTTAATCCCTAATCATATCTGCCAAACTTCGGCCCGATCCCTTCAAGCTGTTCTAAAGAAGTCGTTTTCGCTAAAACTAGGTCAACTAAAATGGGCGCCGAATCATTTGACCAATCAGTTTCCCTTGAACAAACTTGGTTCAGCTCTTGCCATAGATCATATTTCATGGGGTTTGCTTCAATCCACCAAGCGGTTTCGGAGATTTTTAGACGTTTCTAAAAATCGGCCAAAATCAAAGATGGCCACCGCCCAAACTGGCCAATCGGCTTCGTTTGAACAAACTTTGATCCCTATGCTCTAAGGATGCTTCCTGCAAAATATAATTGAAATCGGCCTAGCGGTTCTTGAGAAGTCGTTTAAAGGAAAAGTTGATGGACGACGGATGGACGATGGCCCGTCGCCATGGCATAAGCTCACTTGGCCTTTCAGGCCAGGTGGGCTAAAAATCTTAACCAGAAAAACATGAAAAAAGTTTGAAGTCCAAAACCATGAAAAGATAATTATAATTCCCCAAAATCCAATTTGTTGTTATGGAGATCACATACCTGTATAGTATAGATCACTTATATAAAGTTTCAATGAGATCGGATGAGCCAGTTTTGAAAAATAAGTTGATTTAAAAACCTTAAACAAAAGTGCAACGGCAAAATACAGGAAAAATGGCCAAGTCCAAAACCATTAAAAAATAGCTAAAATGGCCCAAAATTAAATCTATTGTTTGTACATCACATCCCTTTATAGTATAGATAACTTCTGTAGTTTCATTGAGATCGGATGAGACAGTAAATAAGTTGATTAACAAGAGGTTTCAGAAGATAGCAATATCTCACAAATTTTAAGTTACCGCAGGATCCGGCTGCCACAGGACCCGGTCTGCCCAGGACTAAATAGTCTGCGAAAAAATAATGTCCAAGCCATATACATATATAGAATTAGATTGGCCATTTGACCCCTGGCCACTGCCGTCAGATTGACTCACGAACAAAATTTGTTGTACTGTACTCTACTAACTACAAGCTTCAAAATGATATGTGACATGACCACATTTGATAAAATTTATTTTCTGCCCACCATTTTCCCCACCCCTGCCCCTGTGGTGATATCAAAATTCCAATGTGTCATGCACATCCCTGACCATATATGTAATCATACCGAAAGTTTCAAGTTTCTATGTGAAATGGACTAGGAGTTGCGCTACAATCGATTGGTGCCCACTTTGGACCCCGCCCCCTACTATCAGTTTGAGTCAAGATCAAAATAATTCCTTGTACTGTAGTGTACTCATCATTGGCTTCAAAGTGATATGTGACATGACCACCTTTGAACAAATTTTATTTTTTACCCCACATTTGCCCCCCCACCAGGGCCCCCTGGGGTCATAACAAAATTTCACAAGAGATATCAGAAGATAGCAAATAGCGTTCCTGTACTGTATATTAATTGTACATCACACGATATGATGGACCACCGGATACACTCATTTTGAAATTTGACAATCAACATGCCGATTCAAAATACCCATGGTACCACCCATCGGGCAAGCACAGCTTGGAACCTGAACAATAAAGCCTTTCTGCCCAGGAGTAACCTGAAGTCATTGTAATGACAACTGGCCCCCTGTATTACAATCAGCATAATACATATTTGGATGTGAAATGGTCTAGGAGTTGCGTTACAATCGACTGGTGCCCACCTTTGACCATTTGATCCTGCCCCCCACCCCCATCCCTTAGTTTGACCCAAGATCAAAATAATTCCTTGTACAATAGATTACTTATCATTGGCTTGAAAATGACATGCGACATGACCTTTGGAAAAATTTAATTTCTGACCCCACATTTCCCACACCCAGGGCCAGGCATGTCAAAATTCCATTTGTCATGCAAATCCGTGTCCATATGTGCAATCATCCCCAGAGTTTCAGGTTTCTATCGTCTGAAATGGTCTAGGACGAGCTGCATTGATAATTACTGGCCAATTTTGACCTTTTGCCCGCTGGGCCTAGCACCGCGTGTGTGTGTGTGTGTGTGTGTGTGTGGGGGGGCCAAAACAAAATTCCAAGTGTCATGCACATCCTTTCCCATATGTATAATCATCCCCAAGGTTTCAAGTTTCAAAACCAAGTCTTTGCTGATTAAATTGTCATCTGATAAAACTTTAACCACAGCATAATACACATAACCTGGATGCAAATCAGCCATAAAATTATCAAAGTTCAAATGCTGAAAAACTATGGAAAGATTTTGGACATCAGTTTATTTTTTATGTGGACAAGTCCTAAGCATGGTATAGAACAAATCTGTGAAGTTTTATTCATCTCAGATAACACCTTGAGGGTGCAAATGTCATTTAAAAAAATTAACACAGCCAAGAAACAACCAGAATATATACCGGTAACCTGAAAACAAACTATCCATAAAATAGTCACAGTTTAAACAGTGAAAAATCCGCTTTCAAATTTCCTAACCCCTTGTGGGTACTAATGTCATTTGAAAAAAGCTTAACACAGCCAAGAACCATAATCAGGATATAAACTGCATGAAAATCAGCACTAAAATCATCAAAGTTCAAAGCCGAAAAAGTCTGGAAAAAATTTGAGTCCATTTCTTTTTGACGTGGACTGGTCCTAAGCAGAACTAGGCTGTCCTTCCTCTAGCAAGAGACCAGCTGCCATGCCGAGGAGTGGCATGTCTATAAATTCAACTCGTGATTTGATTCGCTTGGAGAAGAGGGAGATGTTGCTTGACCACCTGTGTATCCTTTATAAAGTGAGTGCGACCATTCGAGACGATGAAACATACCTATGCACTGGGTCTGAACAGGAGACATCGCTGGACAGGTCACCAACAGGGGCAGCTCCTGGAGGTCATTTGCCGGGGTGGGGGGGCACCAAAAATTTCAAGGGAGTTAACGCTTGAAAATGGGCTCACTCCTGCACCAGTAAGTAACAAAAAAAAAAAATTGACAGCCCTGTCAAGTTACCTGTCACGAGGGGGGGGGGGGCACGTGCCCTCGAGTAACATCCCTCTCCCTTCAGATCCACAACTGACCAACACTGTGAAGCTGCTCTAACCAGCGTAGGCCACAAAGCTTGCAACTTGGCCCAGTCAGTGTCATCTCTCAATTAATAAGTATCTATACATCTACATTGTTGAATATTTTGAAACTAATTTGACTGCGAGCTGTTCATGTACATTTCAGTAACAGTATACAGTAAAATTAGTTTCAAAATATTTAACATAATCTTTATATGACAGACAAACAGACAGATGACCGGACGGGGAGTCATCAATAGAGCTCAGCTGACTGATAAGTCACTTTGATCTACAGCAGAAAAAATAGTAGGCACTTGTAGGCATGCAAAACACAACAAAAAAATACGATTGTTGATTTCTTGGTCATATTTTAATACAATATTTCAAGACCTGTATTATATAGATACAAATATATCTTTAGCACATTTGTATATGAAACAAATCATTAACAATACATGAACACATCTCCATCCTTCCTCTCGTTAAGGCTTTACTGGTCAAATGTGGTCAAGAAAATCAAACTATCTCATAATTGAATGTCTATCTGCAGGTAAAGAGAATATTTTTTGAAAATTGACCACTGGAATGACTGGTTCGATCATAATTGAGCCAGCCATTCCCGTGATAAATCTTCAAAAATACTCTTCTCTTTACCCACAGAAGGACATTCCTCAAGACTACTGCAGAGGCCGGTTTGGGCCAGCTTCAACATTAAAGGGTTAAATGGCTAAGTCGGTCAAAATGGGCCTTTACAGCGGTCTTGAGGAATTTCCATTAACCTGCCAAAACTATACTATTTTTTTAATTTCACCAGACAATCGAGCCAGTCATTCCAGTGGTAAATTTCCAAAGATAATCTCTTCTTGGGCGGCAAATGGAAATTTACTAAGTAAAAATACTGTAATTTTCTTGACAAATCTTGACCAGTAAAGAGTTAAAGGAATTGTCTCACCAGTTATTTGAAGGCATTAAACCGAGCTCCTAACACTTAGCGCACCAAATGATGAACACATAATGTACAGTATTGGTTTGAAAATGCTTTGATAAGTTTTTGTTCACCATCTTAACCCACCTTGTGTCAACAGCACCTCAAAGCGCTCAAGATACTAATTATAATAATTAACACTTTAAAGGTCAACACTTATCAAGGAACTACAAACTCTAGGTCCCTTTGTAGACCACTCTAATTTACACACAGAGTTATGTTGACCTACAAATGATTATTTTTCAAGACCACTGCAGAGGCAATTTTTTCATCGCTTGACCATAAAAGGGTTAACGCGCAAGAAATTTCTCATCTTTGTCTTAGTTAATGACCATTTACTGACCAATCAGACAAAAACAGCTTTGAAAATTTATCACATAAATGCCTGGCTGAGCCAGTCATTCCCGTGGTATA
Source organism: Chaetoderma sp. LZ-2023a (assembly GCA_034401795.1). Classification (NCBI taxonomy): domain Eukaryota; kingdom Metazoa; phylum Mollusca; class Caudofoveata; order Chaetodermatida; family Chaetodermatidae; genus Chaetoderma; species Chaetoderma sp. LZ-2023a. The sequence goes on along the minus strand of CM067375.1, from coordinate 38,879,639 downwards.
ATTTTTAAGTCTTGCCGTGGTCGGCAAAGGAACATTTCTCAAGACAACTGCACCATCTTTTTTTGCCAGCTTGACCATTAAAAAGTGAACTTGACACAAGAGGGGTTACTTAAGGTTAATACTTGGATGGAAGATATAATATTATTAGAACGATAAAAGTGTATACCATGATTCTCTGTACACTTGCTTATAAAGGTCACCTCTATTTTGTCATTGTTTGTGAGCAAAAGGTTGTCAGTTTGTTACAATAGACGCTCACAAACCATATTTCCTAAAAATATACAGTGTATTCGCCGATATTATTAACCCTTTAATGGTCAAGAAAATCAAGCCTTTTGATTTGTCAATTAGTCAATGTCCATTTGCAAGTCAAGAGATTATTTTTGTAAATTTACCATTGGAATTACTGGCTAAACTATCGGCAATCATTCGAGTGGTAAAATTTCAAAAATACTCTTCTCTTAGCCGGCAAATGGACATTCCTCAAGACAACTGCAAAGGCTGGTTTTAGCCGGCTTGACCACTAAAGGGTTAACGAAGCGCCGTCTTCAAATCTCAAAGGGTTCCATATAGACCGTCATCAAATCTCAAATGGTCTGACACGTTGTATGAATTGCATTCCTTTGTAATTCTTTGCTATTTAATAAACATGCCGTTGAATATTTTGAAATTAATTTGACTGGGCGCTGTTGATGCCTTAGGCAGCAACAGCACCCAGTCAAATTAGTTTCAAAATATTCAACAGCTTACCTGTGTAGTTTTTTTGGAAATTGATAGTCAGGGTGTTCAGAGATTGATCGATCCCAACACGAGCGAGCTACAGTTCGGCAGGGCATAGCTAAAACCGGAAAGGGCCATTGCACAATTTTCTATACATTGCGAACAAGTGATGGTAATGGATTAATCATTCCACCCATTTCTAGTTAAGCTCCGTCCACTTTATCGGTGTTGCAATCACTTTATATAGTTTTGAACCGGAAAATCCCAGAATTCCAATTTCACGGTAATAATACAGGTAAGCTGTTGAATATCGTTGGAACTAATCTGAGTTGGGTTTTTCAAAATATTCAACAAAATGTTTATTAAATTGTAAATTCATCAATGACATACAATTCCTACACTTGTGCGTCCTTTCGAGTTTTGTGACGGAGATATACGCCATTATCATTATGCTGTCAGATAACAGGTGACGGAATTGATCATGATGTGATATGATGAGGACTTCACCTCCATTATATATACATGTATTGCATCATTTAGAAAGGTCTACAGCAAGTTTACAACTTAATCTCACAAATATGATTGGATCTCGTTGAAATATGATTACAACTGAATTATTGTCACATATTTATCCATGTATCAAATTTTCATGAAATGTGTCTAGGCATTTTCACGTCATCAAGCGAAAACGATATTTTGAATGAATTTCAGGTTTGTCAATGGAGGAAACTCCGAGGAATACCAATATTAAATTGCTAATTAAAAATAAAATCATGCCACTGCATCTCAATTTAAGACAGCTAAACAGCGAATATTTTGAAAGTAATTTGACTGGAACCTGTTGCTGTCAACATCTCCCAGTCAAATTAGTTTCAAACTATTTAACAGAATATTCACTGCATCATAAAGAATGTGTTGTTTCTGGTTGGCGAGAACAAAAGCATTAAATACTACCCATCTTGTAGTAGCTACATGGATTGTGATGACATATGAGAATGGCTGTGGTTGGTTGCTCCGTAATGCATAACGATGCAAACATACTGTCCTCTCCCTAGAGTCTAGACGCATAGCTAGGTCTTGTCATCCATGATCACATGAACATATCATCTGCACCAGGCGGCGGCGGGAGATGATCTGGATCAGGCCTGAATAATAATAATAATATTAATAATAATAATAATAATTACATTGTAAAATGCACTCGAGGGAGCTGCTGACTCACTCCTTTGTGCTCAGTTGTAACAATGTACTTACTGACCCCATGACCTAGATACTTGATCCATTGACCTCCAACTCGAAGCAATCATACTGTCCTAATATGATGGCGTGTGCTAAATCTCGTGATTCTACCTGCTTACATGTACGTTCACGATTTATGGTTAAAGATGTGTATTTTGGGATGCACTTAGTGACGCCATGACCTAGATATTTTAACTTTTAACACAGAACTAAATTTTTATTCTATCAACCCGCAATATGAATGTATGCAATACGGGTATGTTACAGATTTGGTGATTCTACTACCTTTTTGCATTGCAGTAATTGAAGAAAATATTTTGGCAAGCACTACGTGAACACGTGACTTCGATTTTGGACATTTTGACTCCAAACAAATTTTTCTACTCACCCATAATATCAATGTATGTGCTAAATCTGGTGATTCAACCTACTTGCGTTCCTGATTTATGGCCAAAAATGTGTATTTCAGGATGTACATAGAGACCCTGTGACCTAGATATTTGAACTTTTGACCTGAAACTAAATTTTCCTTCTAGCCAACCGCAATATGAATGTATGTTACTGATTTGTTGATTCTACCTACTTACACTGGAGAGTCATTGATGAAAGTGTTTTCTGGTATGCACTAAGTGACCCTGTGACCTCGATTTTTGACATTTTGAATCCAACCAAAAATGTTTTCTAGCCACTCAGAATATCAATCTATGTGCCAAATTTGGTAGATGTATCTCATAGGATTCTCGAGATATGCCTCGGATAGACAGACACAGACACAGACAGACAGATGGCACCAACCGCAATACGGTGCCTGTGTCGCTCACCTGGAGCACTATGCATTTTTGTCAAAATTGTTGGTGGGTGGTTTTAGGAGTAGTCTTTTAAATGAGTTTGTGGACAAAAATATTACCACCAAACACGTTACATTTTGATTGGTCCACTGCGGCCATGTTTCTGACGTAGCTCCTTCCATTGAAAAAACTTTAATGGCACTCAGTGCCTAATCATCTCCCAAATTTCGGCCCAATCTGCTCAGTGGTTCTGGAGTTGTTTTGGCAAAAAATAGGTTTTCCAAGATGGCCGCCAAACAATTTGGCCAACCAAGTTCCCTTGAACAAACTTGGTGCAGCACTTGCCCTAGATGATATTTCATGCGTTATGAATGGATCCCCCAAGCGGTTTTGGAGAAGAGTTTTAAAGACATTTCTAAAAATCGACCAAAATCCAAGATGGCGCGAGAAGAATACATTTTTAATTTCTCATTGCTTTAGTACAGGAGATTTTAGTGGGTAAATGATCCAAGATGGCCATGAAACCGTTTATCCAACAGTCTCAAAAATGCCAAATTTGAAATCACAATACGCTAAAACACATATAAAACCAATTGTAGCCTCAAAAGCCATCAAATAAAAAAATCCAATATGGCCGCCAAACACGCTCTTGCCCTAGATCATATTTCATGAGGTCATTTCAGTGATCCCTCAAACGGTTTTGGAGATTTTTAGATTTCTAAAAATCGGCCGAAACCCCAAGATGGCCAACGGCCAATGCCCTAAGGATACTTCCTGCCAAATATTATTGAAATCGGCCCAGCAGTTCTCGAGAAGACATTTTAAATTTCCCATTGCTTTAGTATGAGCGCTTTTGGCAGGAAAATGATCCAAGATGGCCACCAAACCGTTTATCCGCCAGTTTCGAAAATTGCAAATTTGAGATCAGAATATCTAAAAACCTAGATAAAACCAATTTTCGCCTCAAAATACATCTAATAAAAAAATCCAATATGCCCGCTAAACACGCTATATTTTGATTGGTCCACAGCGGCCATGGTTTTTTTAGGAACTTCGCTTGAACAAACTTTAATGGCCCTTAGTCTCTAATCATATATCACACGTTTCGGACTGATCGCTTCAGCGATTCTGGGGAAGAAGTCGTTTTTGCGAAAACTACATCATCCAAGATGGCCGTTGAACCATTTGGTAAATCAAGTTTCCTTGAACAAAGTTGGTTCAGTTCTTGCCATAGATCATATTTCCTGAGTTCTGAATCGACCCCTCAAACGGCTTTGGATAAGAAGATTTTTAAAGACATTTCTAAAAATTGGCCGAAATCCAATATGGCAGCCAGCCAAATTGGCCGATCGGGTTCGTTTGAACAAACTTGAATCTCTATGTGCTAAGGATGCTCCTTGCTTTAGTATGGGAGCTTTTGGCGGGAAAATGATCCAAGATGGGCGCCAAACCGTTTATCTGAGTTTCGAAAATTAAATTTTTGAGATCAGACTACCCAAAAACCTATATAAAACCAATTTCGGCCTCAAAATCCATCAAAATAAAAAAAATCCAATATGGCCGCCAAACACTACATTTTGATTGGCCCACGGCGGCAATGTTTTTTGACGGATCCACTTCCCTTGAACAAAGTTTAATGGCGGCCCTTAGTACCTAATCATATCTGCCAAATTTCGTCCCGATCCCTTCAGCGGTTCTGGAGAAGTCCCCAAGCAGTTTCGGTGGTGATTTTTAAAGACCTTTCCTAAAATCGGCCAAAATCCAAGATGGCCATTGGCCAAATTGGCCGATCGGCTTCATTTCAACAAAGTTGGATCCCTATGGCCTAAGGATGCTTCCTGCCAATTTGGCCGATCGGCTTCATTTCAACAAAGTTGGATCCCTATGGCCTAAGGGTGCTTCCTGCCAAATATAATTGAAATCGGCCCAGTGGTACTTGAAAAGTAGTTTAAAGGAAATGTTGATGGATGGACGGTCGCCATGGCATAAGCTCACTTGGCCTTTCAGGCCAGGTGAGCTAATAATAATAACAAGAGGCCCAAAGGGCCTGTATCACTCACCAGGAATTATTGGCCACTGGCACAGCCCAACAAAGTGAGATGACCAATGGAAAAAATTACCAATCTAATTCCTGCGAATGTTTTATTAAAATTGGCCCAGTGGTTAGCAAGTAGTCTAAGTTTATATGATTTTCTCAGAAATTTTCAGAAAATCCAAGACGACCGTTAAACACGCTAAATGTTAATTGATCAATGGTGGCCATGGTTTTTTTTATGTATCAACTTTTCAAAACTTTAATGGCCCGTAGTCCCTAATCATATCTCTCAAATTTCAGCCTAATCTGTCTAGTGGTACTGGAAAATAAGTCGCTGTCAGGAAAACTAGGTTATCCAAGATGGCCGGCGAACTATTTGGCCAGTCAAGTTCCCGTGAACAAACTTGGGTCAGCTCTTGCCCTCGATGATATTTCAGTTTTGAATCGATCCCTGAAGCGGTTTCGGAGATTTTTAAAGACGTTTCTAAAAATCAGCCAAAACCCAAGAACAAACTTTAACATGCCCTAAGGATGCTTCCTGCCAAATATAATTGAAATCAGCCCAGTGGTTTCTTGAGAAGTTGCTTAAAGGAAAAGTTGACGGATGATGGATGGGAGCCATGGCAAAAGTTCACTTGGACTTTCAGGCCAGGTGTGAAATTAATAATATTAATAATAATAATAATAATAATAATAATAATAATAATAATAAGAGGCCCAAGGGGCCTGTGTCGCTCACCTGGAGCACTATGCATTTTTGTCAAAATTGCTGGTGGGTGGTTTTAGGAGTAGTCTTTTAAATGAGTTTGTGGACAAAAATATTACCACCAAACACGTTACATTTTGATTGGTCCACTGCGGCCATGTTTCTGACGTAGCTCCTTCCATTGAAAAAACTTTAATGGCACTCAGTGCCTAATCATCTCCCAAATTTCGGCCCAATCTGCTCAGCGGTTCTGGAGTTGTTTTGGCAAAAAATAGGTTATCCAAGATGGCCGCCAAACAATTTGGCCAACCAAGTTCCCTTGAACAAACTTGGTGCAGTACTTGCCCTAGATGATATTTCATGCGTTTTGAATTGATCCCCCAAGCGGTTTTGGAGAAGAGTTTTAGACATTTCTAAAAATCCACCAAAATCCAAGATGGCGTGAGAAGAATACATTTTTAATTTCTCATTGCTTTAGTACAGGAGATTTTAGTGGGTAAATGATCCAAGATGGCCACGAAATGCAGGAAATGTCAATTTCCCTTTCTCCGAGATCTAACAATACTCACCATTCTGTTACTTCTGATATACAGCTGGCCCTGACAGCGGCTCTAGGATTATAGACTTAGAAAGCTTTACCGACTCCTGGGAACCGGGTACTCGGCTCCCAACTGCCGAGTACCCGTTTACCATAGAGCTCATATTGTTTGCATAGCCACCAAACAAGAGAAAACTATGGCTTGCCTCCGTGGGGCTGGGAGGCTGGGTCCGTAACAGAATGGTGAGTATTGTTAGATCTCGGAGAAAGGGAAATTGACATTTCCTGCATTCTCCTTCGATCAATACTCACCATTCTGTTACTTCTGATATACACCAGATTTGATCAGTAACCTGGTGGGAAGGGGCAAGCCATAAATGCTAATTTTGCCCCTTGGAGAAAGATTTTAGACTTCAAACTTGACTAACGGAGACCTAAAAGGACCGTCAAGTTCACGGAACCGAATCACATTCGCGTCACAGTACCCCCCCCCCCCCCCCCTTTTTTCTCCTAAGAAAAGGGAGAGAACTAACGAACATGTATCTCGCCTGAAAACACAAATATGCCAAGAGGGTTAACTGCTCCCTGCATATTCCATGTATTAGCCTGGGAATGAGCATGAATATATAAGATGAATGAACATGATACATATCCATAATACAAAAAACTCTCACTATTGAATTACCTTATGATAATTGGACTTCAGACGTACCGCCTCCAACCATTCACCGGTTCGGCCATCAGTGACACAATCTGGTTGACATCCTCTCGCCTGACCATGCCTGCTTTAGGTTCTTTTCTTACCGAAGTGAGAAAAGGGTGAAAAGCAGTGTGGTCACTAACTATCGTTTCAAAACAGCTAAAGCGAGTGGATTGGCTGAGTCTGACACATCCCTCATATAGTAATCCGTGAATGAGGACTCACAGTGCCATTGTGCAACGGCCATGATGTCCTATAACGGAACACCATTGTAAAGGGCGGTCGAGGCGGCTATTCCTCTGACATTGTCTGCCCTTACGCCTTGCACCTGGTGCCCAGTCGCCATCTCGTGAGTAGTCTGAATGCATTCGACCACCCAACGAGAGATAGTATCCATGGATGCGGCGCCATAAGACTTTTTATGGCAGATCCACAGATGTCTATCGTTCGACCGTAACGAGTCAGTCCGTTTCTTGTACTTAGTCAAAGCACGGACCGGGCACCAGACACTGGCATCACGATCAAACCTAGTTAACTTCGGTATAATGATCGGTTTGCCGGGATATCTCAAAGATTGGTTCTTTGACATAACCTCTGCTCTTGGCAGAAGACGCAGACCTTCTCCAGAAACAATAAATCGGTTCCTCTCTACCGAAAGCGCATGGATCTCACTGCGCCTTCTAGCTGAGGAAGCTGCCAATAGAAAGACCGCCTTTAGAGTCAAATGCTTTAGACTAGCCGAACGCAACGGTTCGAAAGGGTGCTTGGCCAGTACATTAAGCACTAAAGATAGACTCCAGGCTGGAATGACTACCGGTTGTCTCGGTCGGAGATTGCTCATTCCCTTCAACATCACATTTAACTGGGCCACCTCTGGACTATCCCTGTTGGCTAGACAAGGGATAACTGATGCCAAAGCTGACTTGTATCCAGCAACTGTGACGGGAGCTAGTCCTCAAAAGAACAGCTCACAGAGAAAGTCTGCTATTTGCTGATAGTGGATTGAAAGGTATCAATACCCTTTTCTTCACACCAGTCTGCAAATCTGTTAACCTTGTTGTTATATGACTTGAAGGTTGACCTCCTTCTCGCAGCCGCGATGAAATCAGCAGCCTGTCGAGAAAAGCCTTCCGACGTGGAACGTTGTTTGATAACATCCACGCAGTCATTGAACATTTCGGGACGCTCGTGTCGGAAGCGTCCCTTGGCCTGGGAGATTATGTTCGGAATCTCGGGCAACTGCACAGGATTTTCCACCAGCAGATCTAGAAGATCCGTGAACCAGGCCCTGCTCGGCCAATACGGCGCTATTAGCAGGACCAGACACGGTTCCTCCCTGACCTTCACCAATACCTTCGGTAGAAGAATGGTGGGTGGGTACGCGTAAGCGTGCATCCCTCTCCAGCTTATCGCCAGAGCGTCTGTATCGACGGCCTTTGGATCTGTAATCGGCGAGACATATGTCATGATTTGAGCATTTTCCTTTGTGGCGAACAAGTCCACGTTGGGTTTGCCCCAATGCTCGAAGATCCGTCGCAGAACTGGAGGGTTGAGGGACCATTCTGTTGGCAGGATTCTCTGTCTGCGAGACAAAGCATCCGCCAGAATATTCAATCGGCCAGGAATACGAGCTGCTTTCAAAACAACCGAGTAATTCCTGCACCATTGAATCAAGTGCCACACCCTGATACACAGAGTGGGCGACCTGGTCCCGCCTTGGCGATTTATATATGATACTACTGTCGAATTGACCGACCATATCAATATCACCCTGCCCCTGATCATCGGAAGGAACTCTTCCAACGCCAGTTCCACTGCCATCATTTCCAACAGATTGATATGCAGCTGACTCTCCGGGAGAGTCCATGTGCCCGAGACCTGGTTCTCCCAGGCAGGCACCCCACCCTTCCAGCGATGCATCCGTGTAGACGGACAGCTGGGGGCGGGGTAGGTGCAGCGAAACTCCTAATAGGAGATTCTGACGCTGTTTCCACCATAGAAGATGCGATATTATCGGCTCCAAAACTGGCACCAGTTTTGACAGGGGTTCTGTTCTCTGTTTCCACAGAGACATCAGATACAACTGGATAGGCCTTCGCATTAGAGCATCGTACGGGATAACCTGCTCCATGGAGACCATCATGCCCAGCATCTGAAGGAACCGTCTCGCCTTGAATGTGGTTTCCCACTCGAAAACTCTTGAGGATGGCTAACAGAGACACCACTCTGGGCTCTGACGGGTAAACCCTGCCCTCCTCGAGGTCGAATCGCATCCCCAAATAAACGAAACGTTGAGTGGGCGTCAACTCGGATTTCTCCTCGTTGACTATGCAGCGTAGATCTGAAAGTAACTTCAGAGTCAGAGCAGTATCCACGTTCAACCTGGCTGCCGAGTCTGCCTTGAGCAGCCAGTCGTCTATGTAGGTGTGTAGCGCCACGTTCTCTTTTCTGAGAAACGCTGTCACCGCAAGGACCACTCTTGTGAAAACCCTCGGAGCTGTCGACAGGCCAAACGGGAGACTGTAAACTCCCATACTTGATTCTGAAACGCAAATCTCAGAAACCTGTGCCAACTCCGATTCATAGGAATGTGGAAATATGCATTTTTCAGATCGATCGATACACACCACATTCCTTTCCTCAATCCCGCATTACCGACCTCGGCGTTTCCATCTGGAACCGAGGCGTATGGATAAACCAATTTAATGGCCTGAGATTGAGTATGGGTCTCCATCCCCCTGTGCTCTTGGGGACAAGGAACATGTTTGAATAGAAGCCTGGAGTATTTCGATTTGCTGGTTTTATTGCTCCCTTCAGAAGCAAACCCGACACTTCCTTTTGAACGGCTTCTAACTTGTCTGGCTCCCTTGGTACGGGTGTCCAGACAGGTGCCAAAGACAGATTTTGTGGTGGAAAGTCCCACCACTCCGGCATGTAACCCTGGGATAACCATCCCAGGACCAGACTGTCTGACGTCACACCTTGCCAGGCCTCGACGAAACGCATGAGCCTTCCACCCACCATAGACGCCTCAACGTCTAACGGGGTTGTTCGGCTCGCAGTCCGCCCCACCCCCCCTCTTTCTTAACGAGAGAGAGAGAACCATTTCGTTCTAGGCACGACGGGTATAACTGGCACCGCTGTTCCTGTCGCACAGGCGCGGTCCAGGCGGATATGAAGGGAGCTTTCGTACCCTCAGGTACGCTTTGGCCCCTTCTGTCCGCCCTTTGAGGCCTTACCCGTACCCTTCCCCTTGCCCTTCCCGCCTCTAGGGCGGTCAGGAGCAACATTGGGGAGGGTAGGCGCCTCTACAACCTTCCTGGGCTTCTTCGCCGGCGGCGGCTCTGAAAACCCAGCTGAAGCAGAAGTCGCAACAGGCCTAGCTTTCGCCTTGCCCTTATGCTTCTTCTGCTCCTTTGAAGGTTGTCCCGTTAGCGGTTTCCCCACAGGCCCTAGTGCGTGCGCTTGCCGCACTAGCTCTAGCTGTAGGTTTACCGCTAACCGATTCTGCGCGATACTGGCGGTATCCTCTAAGATGGCCCACGCTTGGCCACCGAAGATGCTAGGCCCTGTCAGGGGTGTCCCAAGGAGACGCTCCCTGACTGCCGTAGCCGGACGCATATGGTCAATGACCATTTGCCTCCTGGATTTCGTCACACGCGCTTGCACCCTTGCCAATGCGTCCATCGACAGCACCAGGCCGTCATTGACACATGAAAGCGCCACAGGTGGCACAGGGTGGCCTGCCCCGCTTCAGCCCACACCGACTGAAGGAGACGATAAGAGTGGTTGACAGCGCTCATCGCTGCCCTCACACCCTCATCGCATAGGGACAGGACTTCTTCCTGGTGTACCTGAGACTTGTCCACAAGTGCCGGACCGGGGTGACCCGCCACGGCACTCTGGATGCCCAGTACCCATCGGTCATCCTCCGTGACCAACGGGACTACACCATACCTGTCGTATTCCCCCCGCGGAATACGACATCTTGCCCGCACCTCCCTGGAGGCCGCAGGGAGCTGACCCTTGGTCATCAGTTGTTTGCTATAAATAGCATCCAACCATTCTATGAACCGTGGATCCAATCCCACTGACTGGATCCGGGCCGCGGGCAAAATCCCCGTCCTGATCGACGCAACCGACGGACGGGGCGCATCTTCATCGGCCGTGGCCGAAACCACAGACGGGTCAACCCTGGCTAGCCACGCCAGAGCATCTGACCAATCTACCTCCGATGAAAACCGTACGGACCCGTAGCAGTCGCGGAACCATAGCCGGACACGGCGCCCACGGCACCCCACGTCCGACTGCCGGACCAGGCGAGATAGGTGAGTACCACGCCCGGCCCGGCACACCCGTTCCCGTGACGGCTGGTGCCAAACCAAGCCGCACGGAACCGGTGCACGGTAACGGATTTGCCTCAGCCACAGGCGGAGCCGCTGACCTGGCTTGCGCCAAACCAGACAAATGGAGGCCGGTTCCGTCTAGGACGGAATCAACCTCCATATTCTCCACCTGCGGCTTCACGGGCCGCAGCAAGCTCTCCTCCTCGGCCTCCTCGTCTTCAGACTCCGAAGAGTCGTCACTAGACGAGTCAACCGTGGAACCGTCCTGGTGGACGGCTCCCACACCTGACGGACCGGCCACCGCTACTGGACCACCCGGAGGTGGCCGCAGAGAAACAGAAACCCGTCTGGCCGAAGCCAGACGGGACTGCCAGGGGGCCGTCGAGACGGCCCCCTCGGTAACCAGTCCAGAATCCTGTCCGAGGACAGGATCCGTACCAGGCATGGGGAGAAACTGCCCCCCAACCTTTGGTAGCAGGGACGACACCAGCGTGGTCAGAACGCTATGCAGAAAAACCCTGCAGAGCCGGACCAAACCACGCCGGTGGTGCCATCTCCGCCACCTCCAGCTGGGGATGTGGAGCACCCGCACCGGCCGAACCGGGCGCTCCACGATTTACTCTCGGACCGCCTGACCCCGCGTCAGACCCAGCCAAGTCCTTCTGGGCAAGGAACTTAACCATCGTTTCGACGGACCACACTGCACAAACATTACACCTATGATCTATATTACACAGGGCACACTTAAAACAGACATGGTCCTTGAACATTACACGGACAAACTTATGGCAGTCGTCACATGATGGCGGGGCTGGCTTGGCCTATAAAATAAGCACAAACCTACAATAAACAAGCGGAACGAGACCCGGATGGAAGGCAGACAATTAATTTTCAAATAATTTGACTCATAAATTAACCGTAACCTCCCCGCACCCCACCCCGCCACGTTACAACAACGATCGCATTGATTATGACGACAAGTACGCGGCGGGCACAACACACCCATAATAGATCCTCCAGGATGTGTAACGGCTCCAGGAATCATATCGCATAGCATTCAGGGTATATTTACTAATCAATATAAATTATACTCCTAACGAACGCAGCACGATATGTGAGGAAAACAACAAAATGTATAACAAAACTGCTGTCTCACACGGTAAAACCGCAGACCACACATCTACTCAAGAATTTTGAAACCACCGATCATTGCAAACCGATCGTGATCGCACGTAAACTTGATCATTCTAAAGTTTCCGGTACCATTTTTAGTATGCAGCACCCAGAATAAGATGCGCGAATTAATGAAAAATTTTTCTTCACATAAACATCCGAGCGACCGGGTGTGACGTCACCCGCTCGGATTCTACGGAGAACGACGTCAGCCGATATTCGTGTTAGAAATACCGTAGCAAACACCTATTTTCATATCTGCCGATCGCCTGTTGGGGTTTAAAGAAGGCGATCGTCTGGCATATATCGTTGTTAGCACACGTCCCAGATTCTATGGGGTCAGAAATTGGAACATGCGACACAACGAAATTTAGAGACCTAAGTCTTTTAACTATGGATAATAAAGAACAATACAACCTGGTTGTCCTGGGCGGTATTCTCCATAGTCCTTAGTTAATCCTTTCAGAACACACAAACTATCACTGATTAAAGACTTAGATTATTTTAAAACACTAAAATCCTTAATGCAAAAAGCATGTATTGCTCTTGTCGCTATGCAAACAAGAATGAGCTCTATGGTAAATGGGTACTCGGCAGTTGGGAGCCGAGTACCCGGTTCCCAGGAGTCGGTAAAGCTTTCTAAGTCTATAATCCTAGAGCCGCTGTCAGGGCCAGCTGTATATCAGAAGTAACAGAATGGTGAGTATTGATCGAAGGAGAACCGTTTATCCAACAGTCTCGAAAATGCCAAATTTGAAATCACAATACGCTAAAACACATATAAAACCAGTTTTAGCCTCAAAAGCCATCAAATAAAAAAATCCAATATGGCCGCCAAACACGCTCTTGCCCTAGATCATATTTCATGAGGTCATTTCATTGATCCCTCAAACGGTTTTGGAGATTTTTAGATTTCTAAAAATCGGCCGAAACCCAAGATGGCCGACGGCCAATGCCCTAAGGATACTTCCTGCCAAATATTATTTAAATCGGCCCAGCAGTTCTCGAGAAGACATTTTAAATTTCCCATTGCTTTAGTATGGGCGCTTTTGGCGGGAAAATGATCCAAGATGGCCACCAAACCGTTTATCCGCCAGTTTCGAAAATTGCAAATTTGAGATCAGAATATCTAAAAACCTAGATAAAACCAATTTCCGCCTCAAAATACATCTAATAAAAAAATCCAATATGCCCGCTAAACACGCTATATTTTGATTGGTCCACAGCGGCCATGGTTTTTTAGGAACTTCGCTTGAACAAACTTTAATGGCCCTTAGTCCCTAATCATATATCACAAGTTTCGGACTGATCGCTTCAGTGGTTCTGGGGAAGAAGTCGTTTTTGCGAAAACTACGTCATCCAAGATGGCCGTTGAACCATTTGGTAAATCAAGTTTCCTTGAACAAAGTTGGTTCAGCTCTTGCCATAGATCATATTTCCTGAGTTCTGAATCGACCCCTCAAACGGCTTTGGATAAGAAGATTCTTAAAGACATTTCTAAAAATTGGCCGAAATCCAAGACGGCAGCCAGCCAAATTGGTCGATCGGGTTCGTTTGAACAAACTTGAATCTCTATGTGCTAAGGATGCTCCTTGCTTTAGTATGGGAGCTTTTGGCGGGAAAATGATCCAAGATGGGCGCCAAACCGTTTATCTGACAGTTTCGAAAATTGCAAATTTGAGATCAGACTACCCAACAACCTATATAAAACCAATTTCAGCCTCAAAATCCATCAAAATAAAAAAAATCAAATATGGCGCCAAACACTACATTTTGATTGGCCCACGGCGGCAATGTTTTTTGACGGATCCACTTCCCTTGAACAAAGTTTAATGGCGGCCCTTAGTACCTAATCATATCTGATTTTTAAAGACCTTTCCTAAAATCGGCTAAAATCCAAGATGGCCATTGGCCAAATTGGCCGATCGGCTTCATTTCAACAAAGTTGGATCCCTATGGCCTAAGGATGCTTCCTGCCAAATATAATTGAAATCGGCCCAGTGGTACTTGAGAAGAAGTAGTTTAAAGGAAATGTTGACGGATGGACGGTCGCCATGGCATAAGCTCACTTGGCCTTTCAGGCCAGATAAGCTAATAATAATAACAAGAGGCCCAAAGGGCCTGTATCACTCACCAGGAATTATTGGCCACTGGCACAGCCGAACAAAGTGAGATGACCAATGGAAAAAATTACCAATCTAATTCCTGCGAATGTTTTATTAAAATTGGCCCAGTGGTTAGCAAGTAGTCTAAGTTTATATGATTTTCTCAGAAATTTTCAGAAAATCCAAGACGACTGTTAAACACGCTAAATGTTAATTGATCAATGGTGGCCATGTTTTTTTATGTATCAACTTTTCAAAACTTTAATGGCCCTTAGTCCCTATTCATATCTCTCAAATTTCAGCCTAATCTGTTTAGTGGTACTGGAAAATAAGTCGCTGTCAGGAAAACTAGGTTATCCAAGATGGCCGCCGAACTATTTGGCCAGTCAAGTTCCCTTGAACAAACTTGGGTCAGCTCTTGCCCTTGATGATATTTCAGTTTTGAATAGATCCCTAAAGCGGTTTCGGAGATTTTTAAAGACGTTTCTAAAAATCAGCCAAAATCCAAGCACAAACTTTAACATGCCCTAAGGATGCTTCCTGCCAAATATTATTGAAATCAGCCCAGTGGTTTCTTGAGAAGTTGCTTAAAGGAAAAGTTGACGGATGATGGATGGTAGCCATGGCAAAAGTTCACTTGGACTTTCAGGCCAGGTGTGAAATTAATAATAATAATAATAATAATAATAATAATAATAATAATAATAATAATAATAATAATAATAATAATTTATTATTATTATTTCAACATGTCTGAGCAAATATTTTTCTAAATTAAATTTCATAAAACAAATTTAAAGGTTCTAGTCCCAACAGAGACGGTCTTATAGTGTAGTGTGCCATGAAATCTGAAGAATCATTCGAATCAATAAAAATTGCGATGGTGAACTGTCAGATTATTAAGTTGCCTTCAAATTCCTACCAAACCTGTTTTCATTTGTAAAATATTGTTGTGAAATCTGATGCTAATGAATACAATTGCAGATTTCACCAAAAAGAAATATTTTGTTTTCAAAAGTGACACAAGTCACAATCTTACATGCATGAAAAACAAAAAATTCAGTGAAGCATAAAAATGGCTACACTTTAAATTTAATGGTCAAAGTTGGTCAAGAAAATGTTAATATTATCATTGAAAATGTACATTTGCAGGTTTAGAGAAGACAATATATGTATTTTGGGAAATTTACCAATGAAATGAGTGGCTCAGATATCGACTCGATCATTTTAGTGGTAAACTTTCAAAAACAATTTTCTCTTTGGGCTGTTTAGCAGTGAAGTGTTTTATGCAACCACACAGGTAAACTGTTGGATATTTTCGAAACTAATTGAATTGAAAATTTCCAGTTTAATGAGTTTCAAAATATTGAACAATATAAATTACTACATGCTAAAGAATATTATTCCATTTGAGCCTATAGTGATATCAACAATTTACTGGTCAAGCTGGTCAAACAGGCCTCTCCAGTGGTCTTAAGAAATGTCCATTTACAGCCCAAGATAAGACTATATTTGAAAATTTAACACTATAATGACTGGCCAGTCACGATAAACGAGCCAGTCATTCCAGGGATAAATTTTCAAACATAATCTTCTCTTGGTCTGTAAATCGACATTTTGAACAAATTTGAGTGTTACGTGGTTATCACTTACACTGGTCGAGTTCCAGGAGGACCAAAAGGATCAAATCTGGCACCGGGTGGTACTGCACCTCTGAAGAGAAAACACAGAGAATAAGGATGGAATACAATGAAATGATGAAGGAAATAGCCTCATGTTAACTGTGTTGTCGTCACAAGTTAAGCCAGAGAAAAGGACATATGTTTAACCCTTACTACTCTGATGTCAATACATGTATCTATCTTTCATTGTGTCAATAGGAAAGTAACTTGCACACATTTTTCAACAATTTTGGTGGAAGATGTTGCTGTCTATGACAGCAACATCTTCCACCAAATTTGTTGAAAAATGAACACCAGTTCATCTTTTAATTTAATTTGAAAATTTAGTTTTGACACCAGAGTGGTAAGGGTTAATTAAGACTGGCTCAAACCTTTTAACCAGTAAGAGCAGAAACAAAAAATAGAATGCGGAACATTATTGAAAAAACATTCTAACTAATTTTCAGTTCAGCCACAATTACAATCGCCATCTCGTCATCCTCTGATTTGTGCAGGCTCAGCAAAATTTATTTACTACCTACATGTACAGGTATCACACATCTGCAGAGCGAAATTCTACTTTTCACTACCATTACAAAACAATTTATTAATTTCCAGACCCATTTTATGTTAAAATTAATGTCCATATTAAGCATGTAAAATTTGGTAGAAAAAATGTTGGAATTAGTAGCAGAGATCGTTAATATTTTGAATATTATCTATGTTATTTTGCAAGTTAGAATCACACTTAACAATATTTAAATTGTTCATCTTTTCACCAAAGCTTTAGGGTTTCTAATAATTCTATACTTTTCCAAAGCTTAGATACTTGCGTACCACTGGTAAATCTATTTGTAAGAAGTACATGTATTCAGTTGAATATTTTGAAACTAATTCGACTTGGAGCTGTTACTGCCTATTACTGTCAAACTAAGATACTGAATACCCAACAACTTTCCTGAATGATTGCCTCAAAATTGATATTCTGTGAGGTAAATGAGGATAGGATAAGAGCCAGTCATGAATATCAGTGAAATGTTTTCAAAAATATACTAGAAACCTGGACCTGGGCATTTTGAATAACTAAGATTATACCTAATTTTCGGATACCTGATTCATGTACGATTCTGATCACCAAGTCCAGACATCCTCCACTGGATGAATCTGATCTGACACGCAAGTGTATAATGTCATATTCAATTATGTCACATGTAGGCTGCCATCACGATCATAATGGACAGAAATACTCTATCATGAACCTGGAATAGTCTGTCAGTTGTACGAATTGTATGTCTGTAACAATTAATAAACATTCTGCCGAATATTTTGAAACTATATATGACTGGCCGCTGTGACAATGCCCAGTCAAATTAATTTCAAAACATTCAACAGCTTACCTGACTGTATACATGGTTTCTGGAAATTGAGATTCAGGGGGTTCATGGTTTGATCAATCCTAACACACGCAAAGAATTGGCAGAGCTTAACTAGAGATGGGCGGGGAATAGATGAGAGTGGATTCACCCATTGATCTAGACATCGCCTAAAATGTATCTGTGTGTTTCAATTACTATGTATTTATATTAATCATTGAGACTACAGCCGATTCCACAGGCCTTTGTCCAACCGTTCTATGATGCTGCTTTGCAAACAATAAAAGGACCGAACGTGTCATTCAAGTATTTCACGTCATAATCGAATATGTCAGGTTTGCTGACATCACGATCAAAATGACTGTCACAAAAATCCAAGTCTGTCACAAAAGCGTGTATGAACTGGATGTCTTTAATGAATTTACAGTTTACATTCTGTTGAATATTTTGAAATTAATTTGACTGGGATCTGTTGCTGCAATATACTCATATTAGTTTCAAAATATTCAACAACTTTCATGCATAGTTATACATGTACATGTATATACCTTGGTATTTAGATTAGACTGGGAATTCCTGTTTCAAAGTTTCAAATCGATTCCCACACATGTAACAAGCGGACTGAGCTTGGCTAGATATAGGCGCGGCGTAGCTAGAAACGGGTCCCCTTATTATCCTATTGTAATGAAATTTGCTCAAATGAGAAAGTAAAGGAAGCATCGCCCATATTGTAATGTAACTTTATCAACAACTTGCCAGAATACATTGTTGTAACAATACATGTACATAAATGTACATGGTTCCCATGCATGTACATAATAAATTATTGCAAATGGATGTCATGTTGTGATATTCAGATTGACAGTTATAGTATGGATCATTTTCTGAAATGGAACGACTCAAACCATTACAGAACATAATACAATACAACATCAGTTACCCAGTACGATTTTTCACTCTGTTAATTTGTGGGTGATCATAAGCGTCATTCTGCTCTGTGGTGTTACAGCGCTGTAACTTAATCAGGGCATGCTAAGAATTAAAACAGAGTACCCTCATTGAACGTAGGCTGCCCACATTCTATGACATATAATAAATCGGTGCACTTACATGTAGTTTCATTATTAAAAAATCTTATATGATGCTATTTATAAAGATTCAAAGTGACCCTCATTCTGGAATGGACAGTTCCGGTTTTAGCTATGCCCCACCCATCTCTAGCTAGGCTCCACCCACATCTCACTCGTGTTGGGATCGATCGATCTCTGAACAATCTGACTATCAATTTAAAAAAAACTACACAGGTAAGCTGTTGAATATTTTAAAACTAATTTGACTGGGTGCTGGCAGCAACAGCGGCCAGTCAAATTAGTTTCAAAATATTCAGCAGCATGTTTCTTAAATAGCAAAGAATTACTAAGACATACAATTCATACAACGTGTCAGACTGCTTGAGATTTGATGACGGTCTAAATGGAACCATTTGTGACGTAATGATTGTGATCATACATGCGCTGAGCTGATTATGACGTCATACGAGGTCAGATGATGGAGGGATACTCTGGAAAGATGAATTGCATTTGTATTACACAATATGAGATAAAAATCAACGAACCATGTATTTATAAATATTCAAAGCACTGATATTTTTTCTACGCTCAAATGATTGGCATGGTCAGGAGGGCATCTGACTGTTAAGATCCACATGCCCCCAGTGATTTTCAATTGCATTTGCATCAGAGCACTCACTACATGTAAGTTACAGCACTGGTGTTCCATTCCCAGGTTCCATTACTGGAATGAATCCTGAACAATTGTACTGTATAGCACACATCTTGTATTGCATTATGGCTGATCTGCTTAGAGTTATTCCTTTTCAGAAAATCACTTGCATTCTGTTAAAATTCCAAAGATATTTATAGCTTTTGTTTTCACATGTGGCCAAATTCCAGTTCATAGAATAATTGTGTAAAAAGTGCAATCACAAAACGTGGTGAACAAAGGCTTAAGGAACATATGCAGTAGGTGGTTTCATTAGTGATTATTCTGACCAGCAGAGGGTTCATAGTTAAACAGCTACATGTACAAGCTGTCAATAGTTTTATTATAGTACAGCTACCAAATAAGTTAACATTTTCAAACCAAAACAGAAAATTGTTGATTAGGAATATTTTGAACACTATGTAAGAAATGTTTTCTTAAATAATTTGGACTTAATTTGAGTGGAATCCAGTGCTGCCTTGGGCAGCACTGGCTACCAATCAAATTATGTTCAAATAATGTTAAGAATATTCAACGGTACATGTACATTCTGGACATGATGGGCATCAGGAATAATCCAAAACACCATTATTTGCATATAATGTACATGTGTACCTTGGAAGACCTCTGGGTAATCCCGCACTAGGATCAACTCTAGGCGGCAATCTACCGTGACCACCTGTATGGAATGGATCCAGTACCATTCCTCCTCCACCAACACGACCAAGTGGAGTTAAATCACCATGGCCAATAGAAAATGGGTTCATTGCTCCCGGATCAATCCTGTAATTGTATCATCAGTGATAATAAATTTGCAGACAATAAAAAAGCAGTCAAAATTATATATACATGTAATTACATTTTATACACTTTCTGCTTTCGCTAATGGACCTTTCCAGTCGTAGCTATGTCCCGCCCATCTCTAGCTAAGCTCCGCCCATACCACGCTCATGTTGGGATCGATCGATCTCTGAACTCCCTGACTATCAATTTCCAGAAAACTATACAGGCATGCTCTTGAATATTTCGAAACAAATTTGTCTGGGTGAACATATATAATGTACATGTAAGTGACTACTGTGTGATAATGAAAAAAAAAATGTACTATGCCATTTGCCAGAACTATGAAGCGGGCGGAAACATTTCACCGACAGATCTGTGAGAAAATAAATTTTTTATAAAATACAAGACATAGGATTAAATATTTTATGATTAATATGACAGGCAGTCATTTCTGTCTAAGGCAGCAAGAATTTCCAGTTATTTAATTTTAAAATATTCACCAGCTGTCATGTATAAAGCATTATAATTCAGCTCCATGTATAGGGAATTCATCAGTGGAAGGGGTAACAGATATTCCTTATTTATTTCTAGCCAATGGGCATTTTTGGGCTAAATACCTTCAAACATTTTCCCTCACTCATGCAACATTCTAATGCGCCTGAATCCTGACACATTTCTTGTCCTGTTTTTATGTCAATTTCATAGCAACCATAGAGGAAATATGTTGAATATTTTGAAATTAATTTCCCTGGAAGTCATTACTGCCGTAGGCATCAATGGCGTACAGTCATATTATTTTCAAATTATTTTCAAAATAATTGACAGCTTTTACACATACGTATAGATGGTTGTTTTGAGATTTGTGTGTCAGGATTTCATCTGTGAATTTGTTAATACTAATACACAATTATGCTATACCAGTCTGGCGGGTGTCTCCCTCCTCTTGGATGTCTCGAGGGTACTCGCAAAGGGTCAGCATCATCATCATCTTCCACATGTGACCTTTGACCTCTGTTAGTGGTTGCCCTAGATGTACCAGGTGATGCAGCCTTAAAGTGACCTAGCAGTTCTGTCTTCACTTTGGAATTCAGTTCATCGATGTGTTTGTATACACTGGTTAAAACAAAGAAATTTAAACACATAGAATAATGGATATTTTCAAATTTATAAACTGAACTGCCTCACTTTCACATGCTATAGATGTTCACTGATGTTCACACGCACGCGCACAGATATGCATGCATGCACACGCACACATGTAAATGTACCCACACACATGCATACACTCAGTCACACAAACAAACAAACACCCACCCCCAACACACACACCCACACGCATGCACACACACACACACACACACACACACACACACACACACACACACACACACACCCGCACGCACGCACGCACGCACACACACACACACACACACACACACAAAAGAATGTACACATGTATATGTAACCACCATAACTCATGTTTAACCCTTTCAATGACAAATCACTGAAAAAGTATTCTTTTTTTACGATATAAAACTTATTTGATTGAATATTCTGAAATTAATTTGACTTGAAGCCGTTGCTGTCTAAAATATTCAACTGTTTTCCTGTATGGTAGCATTGCCATTGAAAATGAGATATAGGGACTTCATCACTCAAAGGGTTAAGACACACATACATGTACATGTATTACTGTTACATTACTGTACCTGTCAAATGAATCTAAGTCGTGAGTTGCATAGTGAGTTATAGACACATTTAATGTCGCCACCTTCTCATCATTACACCTCTGCAATATGAAAAAATGCATACAAATGTATGTGTAAATTGTGGGAAGTTTTAATACAATTGCACTTGAATAATAACGTAGGCGTTGATATGGCATACTGTCGATGTAAGACTAGAGGCCTGACATCTACGAATTAGTAGTGAAAGTCTGAAAAAGTTTTCAGTTACATCATAACGCAGAAGCTTGCTGCTCAGCAAGACAGCAAACAGACAGCTTGTAAAAATGACAAGCAAGAAGCTATGGTACATGTAGATAATTGTATCCATGAGAATTATTTAAAAGGGTTAACCATGAATTAATTAACCGATTGGTCATTCAATAGCATAGCATTCAATGGTGCGGGAATCAATGGCATGGCATTCAATGGTGTGGGCATTCAATAGTGCGGGAATCAATGGCGTGGTCATTCAATGGCATAGGCATTTAATGGTGCAGGAATCAATAGCATGGCATTCAATGGTGCGGGAATCGATGGCATGGGCATTCAATGGTGCAGGAATCAATAGCATGGCATTCAATGGTGCGGGAATCAATGGCATCGGCATTCAATGGTGCGGGAATCAATGGCGTGGCATTCAATGGTGCGGGAATCAATGGCGTGGTCATTCAATGGTGCGGGAATCAATGGCATGGTCATTCAATGGTGCGGGAATCAATGGCATGGCATTCAATGGTGCAGGAATCAATGGCGTGGTCATTCAATGGCATGGCATTCAATGGTGTGGGAATCAATGGCGTGGTCATTCACTAGCATAGGCATTCAATGGTGCGGGAATCAATGGCATGGTCATTCAATGGTGCGGGAATCAATGGCATGGGCATTCAATGGTGCGGGAATCAATGGCATGGGCAGTCAACGGTGCGGGAATCAATGGCGTGGTCATTCAATGGTGCGGGAATCAATGGCATGGGCATTCAATGGTGCGGGAATCAATGGCGTGGGCATTCAATGGTGCGGGAATCAATGGCATGGGCATTCAATGGTGCGGGAATCAATGGCGTGGTCATTCAATGGTGCGGGAATCAATAGCATGGCATTCAATGGTGTGGGAATCAATGGCATGGGCATTCAATGGTGCGGGAATCAATGGCGTGGGCATTCAATGGTGCAGGAATCAATGGCATGGGCATAAAATGGTGCGGGAATCAATGGTGCGGGAATCAATAGCATGGCATTCAATGGTGCGGGAATCAATGGCATGGGCATTCAATGGTGCGGGAATCAATGGCGCGGGAATCAATAGCATGGCATTCAATGCTGCGGGAATCAATGGCATGGGCATTCAATGGTACAGGAATCAATGGCATGGGCATTCAATGGTGCAGGAATCAATGACGTGGTCATTCAATGGTGCGGGAATCAATGGCGTGGTCATTCAATGGCATGGGCATTCAATGGTGCGGGAATCAATGGCTTGGTCATTCAATGGCATGGGCATTCAATGGTGCGGGAATCAATGGCTTGGTCATTCAATGGCATTGGCATTCAATGGTGCGGGAATCAATGGCGTGGTCATTCAATGGTGCGGGAATCAATGGCGTGGTCATTCAATGGCATGGGCATTCAATGGTGCGGGAATCAATGGCTTGGTCATTCAATGGCATGGGCATTCAATGGTGCGGGAATCAATGGCGTGGTCATTCAATGGCATGGGAATTCAATGGTGCGGGAATCAATGGCATGGTCATTCAATGTCATGGGCATTCAGTCGTGCGGGAATCAATGGCTTGGTCAATCAATGCCATGGGCATTCAATGGTGTGGGAATCAATGGCATGGTCATTCAATGGCATAGGCATTTAATGGTGCAGGAATCAATGGCATGGGCATTCAATGGTGCGGGATTCAATGGCGTGGGCATACAATGGTGCGGGATTCAATGGCGTAGTCATTCAATGGCATGGGCATTCAACGCTATGGGATTCAATGGCGTGGGCATACAATGGTGCGGGATTCAATGGCATGGGCATTCAATGGCATGGGATTCATGGCATGGTCATTCAATGGCATGGGCATACAATGGTGCAGGATTCAATGGTGTGGGCATTCAACGGTGCGGGATTCAATGGCATGGGCATTCAACGGTGTGTGATTCAATGGCATGGGCATACAATTGTGCGGGATACAATGGCATGGGCATTCAACGGTGCGGGATTCAATGGCATGGGCATACAATGATGCAGGATTCAATGGCGTGGGCATACAATGGTGCAGGATTCAATGGCAGGATCTGATCTGTCACTTAAGTAACTGTGTATATGACCCCATAATCAAATATGTCATGTATGTTAGCATCGTCAGTCAACTTCAGCCAATGAAATTGCTCAATAAAAAATAACAGTAAACCCCCCCCACAGACCCCCCCCCCCTTGTGGGTTGGTCTGTTGTTTTATTAACCACTATAAAAAAATACTTACCGTTCAATCACTACTTGCTAAATCAATTATCTGCATTTAGCTTTCAGAATAAAAATTTTATGCCTGCATACACACCTCCCCATGCCTATTCCTATTAATATGGACCCTTAACCAGGCTAATGGTTAAGTCCATCTCCAGCATAATGACAGCTATAGACTGGCACCAGTATATAATCCCTCATAGTGACGCTTGTTACTAAGCGCGCTCACGCATGCGCACTGGAGCCCAAATAGGAAACAGATTTACTTTTCTAAATTTAAGTGCTAAATATTAAAGTCCAATTCTCAAATCTTACCACGCAGGGTGGTTGAGGCCGAGTCGTAGTGATTGAATGGTAAGTATGTTTTTATAGTGGTTAATAAAACAACAGACCAACCCACAAGGGGGGTCTGTGGGGGGTTGTTAATACACCACAAAAACATCCATTACCATTCAATCACTACTTGCTAAACCCGTAGATTTGGTCAGTGCCCCATTTAAACATTAGGTGGGAGGAGATTTGAGAATCAACAAACAAGGATAAAAATTGAACCAATCTTATCCAAATGTTAATAACATAACATAATAGTGCATTTAGCTCAATCACACCGTGATTAGCAAATAAGGAAACTTGAACTTACAGAAATAAAATAAAAAACCAAAAGAAGACTCTCACCATTTCTCACAGACACAGAGTCCTAACGAAAATGGTGGGAAGTGCTTGGTAAATAGTCTTCGGCTTTTTTAGTTAACAAACAACGATAAAATTAAACCAATCTTATCCAAATGTTAATAACATAACCTAATAGTGCATTTAGCTCAATCACACCGTGATTAGCAAATAAGAACAAATTGAACGTAAAGAAATAAATAAAAACCAAAAGAAGACTCTCACCATTTCTCACAGACGCAGAGTCCTAACGAAAATGGTGGGAAGTGCTTGGTAAATAGTCTTCGGCTTTTTTAGTTAAAAGTGGAAATGTTACGAAAGAAGGAAGCTGCTACACTCTGGTCTTTGAGATAAAAGGATGTAAAGGTGGATTCAGATTTCCATCCTGCCACCTGCATGACCTCATCTAAAGACGAACCCTCAAAAAGAGCGAAAGAAGTAGCCATACCTCTAACGTCATCGGCTTTAATAAGGGAGAGATTAATTTGATCCGGTGAGGCTATCTCATAACAAAGCTTAATTATTGTCTCACAAATCCATCTGACAATCGAAGATTTGAGACCGGCTTAGATAACTCTTCCGTGTAGGAAAACCATAAATGAGATGGATCGACACTTATAAAATCTGATCGCTGATTGAAGGTTCCTAATGCCCTAACAGGACACCAAAATATTTCGGATGGCGAAAGACGAAAAAGATTTTTTAATGATCGGACTAGCAGGATAGCAGTTAGTTTGAGTTTTAGATAAAAATTTCCTTCTGGGATATAAAACCAAGCCATCTCCTGAAACTATAAATCTCTCCTTTTCAGCACAAAGAGCATGAATCTCTTGAATGCCTTCTAGCAGAGGCTGTAGCAACAAGAAAAAACAGCTTTGACAATTAAAAACAAAACAAAACTTAATACTGGTAGAAGAAATAGGTTCAAAATGGCGACCTGCCAAAACTTGAAGAACCAAAGGCAAACTCCAGGAAGGTAAAGGCTTAGCAATCGGAGGACGAATATTACTTAGACCTCTAATAAAGCTACTAAGAGTCTTAGTATCCTTGACATCGGCATACAGAAGACAAGGAAGGGATGACACCAGAGAAAATCTATACTCCCTGAACGTAATAACTGACAAATGAAAATAATCAAACAGATAAGATAAAAAATCAAATACTTTGGGTATAGAAACAGAATCGGGCACGAAACCTTGGTCTGAACATCATTCACCTAAAATTTTAAGTCGACCCTTGAAAACTCGACGGGTCGAATCCCTTCTGGCAGAGGCAATAATTTCCTGAGATCAGAAGAAACCTTATTCTCGAGGACTTCAGACTCGAGATTCTCCAGACACACAGACTAAAATTTATTCGATTTGGATGCACACAAAGACCTCTTACTTGAGATAGAAGATCCTGTGATACTGGAAGAAGAAGAGGGAAATCTACCAGAAAATCTATACGGTCTAAAAACCAAATCCTCTTTGGCCAAAAGGGAGCTTTCAGAAGAATTTCGCAAACCTGATCCTTGACCCTCTTCAAAACTAACTGAATCAAAATCGTTAGAGAGAAGGCATAGGCGAACATTCCTGTCCACTACTGAGCCAGAGCATCCACCACCAGGGCTTGACTGTCCGGAAAAGGAGACATGTAAGAGAAGATCTGAGCATTCAGAGAGGCCGCGAACAGATCTACTAGAGGACGATCCATAAGACTAAACCTCATTCCTCCTTCTAAAAATGAAAGAAAACCCCCATGGCAATGACTGAACGAATCGAGATTTAGAAGCCTAACAGACAATCCAACCAATGAACAGAAGCCTGGATCTACTTTCCAATGAATAGCCTCTTCTATAGACTCCTTGACAATCATAGAAAACAACAACCCCTCTAAAGCTAATAGCTTCTAATAAGAAGGAACAGAAGACCATTTTGGAAGAAGAGACTACAGAGAAGGATTCTAGATCCAAGAATATCTAGCCCTTTTGATAAGGGCCGCCCTTAAAGAAGTGTCAAACTTACTATATGCTAAAGAGGACTGCTCATAGAAAACACATAGATTACATATGCCATGATGCTCCAACCAAAAATCCTGGGCCATATCATAATGCTTAGTCCTCACTAAAGAGGTAACTCATGTTTATTATGGATATTTTAATAATACCGCTTACTCTGAATGGAGACAAAAAGGGTCATATCAGTATAGCCTAACTTATTAATAATGCTAGACTGCAAAAATTATAGATAATTTTATTTCTAGAGATTTAACCAGAGATTGTGGCAAACCAAAAACCCATAGTAAGTCTATGGGAGTGCTTAGAGTTAAGATATAGCCAAATCATGTGCCTGAGATCTACATGAACTACGGGAAAGTTACTAGTCATGACTGTCATCACATTTCTATGAATAGAATACATGACAAGGTCCTGATAAGAGAACTATGGCAAACATTAGACTATCTAATTTAAAAATCGTATAATAATGGAGATTTAATAAAAAATTGTATTGAATACATCAACGGTTGCCTAGCCGCTCGGGCTTGCTGATAAATTAGATATCCTAAACAATTCGATATTTATGCCAAGAGGCAGAAAACTTCAAAGATTTTAATAAATTTATTGATTCTTATATTTATAGTCTTAGCATCAATAATTTCCATCTTTGTAATAACAAATGACATTGTGTTAGAAATCCCAATAAAAGGAAAGATTGAACACTGATACTAGATATTAAGTGTTTGAATACTGAATATTGCAGACGACATATTACAACTGTAATATCTCTGGACTTGCAAAGATTTTGAAAACATTTTGACCGAAAATAGTTGGAGGATGCTTAAATCCAAAGATTCTCGGCCGCTCTTCCCCCCTCCAGCGCAACCCCCACCCCACCCCAACCGGTCCGCCACCAGCCCCCAGACAACAATCTCAACGAGCAAAAACCCAAGACCCACCGAATAGCCCCAGGAATAATCTGACCGAAAATTGCCGGTGGCATTACCAACAACCCTCAGCCAAACTGCCCCCAAAATACCCAGCAAATCCCGAGCCCCCCCCCCCCCCCCCGAAACCACCGTCCGAAGGCCCGCAGCAGCCCAGTCAAAATAGCGCAAAAATTACGCTATAAAAGGGAAAACAAACAAAAATTTGGAAAAAATGAAAACAAAACGAACTCACCGAAACTATGTCAACACAGAAGAATTCGACTCATATTCCTCCTTCCTGTCCCCTTAACCGATTGATTATCTTTTCTAAGCGAATATTGTACTTGTAGACATTAGTCCTGTACTCATAATGATCCTATGAAACCTTTACTGAATCTAATTCTTTTCAGCGACTGACAAAATTATACTACGATTTACGTAAGAATCCGGGTTATCCCATCTACAAATAAACTCCCTTTGGTTAAATAAATATGTCAACCTGCCGACATAAGAGGTAAAAGGAGCTCGAAAAAAGGCTGAATGGCCCGAAGACAACCGGCCATCTAAAGTTGGATGAAAGCAAAAATCGTATCTCGAAATAATGCGTAGAATACAAACTGACTTAACGGCTGATGAAATGAGCATATAAAATAATCTGCAACAAAATCCCATACGGTAACCAGTCAGAAGTCTTTAACTACGTAGAAAATTGTCACTGATAAACGAATAAATGTCTGAATAGACTACAATTCCAAGAGAGACTACAAGACTGGCAATGACTTGGTATGAATATTTTCAGCCATTAAACATTCCCAATATTAAATAAATACAGAAATAAGACTAATTCTTAGGCAAGAAGATGACTAGATTCTAGGAAAGCGGATGTGGAAAAAAGGAAACGGAAATGCATAAACCCGAAGTATACTACCGGAAACTGATCAAAATCCTACAACGCGGATGTACAGAATTACCGGAAGAGGAAGCTGAAAAAAACGGAAATGGATGAACAATGTAATGCTGGGTAAAACTGGAAATGACCCTATCCCAGCTGTACGAAATCTGATGGAGCGGAAGATGTGAAAAAAGGAAATAAACCCGAATCCAGAGGAGCCGAGTCCACCACAACGGAACCGGAGGAACTAGCAAGACTAGGATTCTTGGCAATGGGTGATCTACAAAATACTGTGGCGACCGGTATAAACGAAAAATTGGCATTAGCATAAGGTCTAGCCTTATGGACATCAGCTTCAGCCTCCGCCACCACTGCCTGTGGGTTATGCCCTTCACCCTCAAGTCTTAAGTGGGTTTGACCCGGTGCACTACACGAGCCCACCTTCGAGAGCTTGGTCGCTCTAGACTTTGCTAAAGAAACTTATTAACCTGCATCGAGGTTAGAGGGAACGGTTTCCCCAATTAGCAAGTTTCTTTCTTGGCGACCGGAAAATTGAAAATTGGCATTAGCATAAGGTCTAGCCTTATGGACGTCAGCTTCAGCCTCCGCCACCACTGCTTGTGGTTTATACCCTGGAAGAAACATCCTGTTTCTTAGTTTCCTTAAATCAGCAGATATCCATTTGTCCAGAGATTTAATCAAGACCGGCGCGAATGACTCAAATCTCGCAATAGAACTAGTACGGCATCTGAATTCGGCGAAGAGATTCTCCCTCCGTAACGACCGGTATGAGGGTACAAAAAAGGACATATCACACAGACATGTCCAGCAAATTCAGCTGAGTGATGGCGATCACAAATCGATGACGTACATTAAATCCTATCTGACAATTTACCAGACTCCTAAAACGAAAAAAGCGTAACAATGATAGCTACCGCTTAGAAATCGTAAAAAGGAGACTAGAAACATAAAATGCACTTCTAAAAAAGGCAAAAAAGTTCCAATTAGAAATCAAAATCCCTACCAACAAGAAAACAAACTTGCATAGGAATAAATGAAAATCTTTGTCGAATGCTAGATAATGATGATGATGATGATATAGGCATAGTAATTAGGTTACCACGAAATGAGAATTCGATCTTTCACGAAAACCGGTAACAATATGAACATAGTTATAAAATACAATATAACCACTAATAAACTTCCTAAACAAAACTTAGGGAGGATTGAATTCATATTAGGCATATTCCTTGGTAATATAAAAGACAATAGTGTAGCTGACACAGCGCAAAGCATAAAAAACCCTTAGAGAATATTTTAGCAATAGTTCTGCTTGCAGAATAATTGAAAAGTTAATCTGTTTCCTATTTGGGCTCCAGTGCGCATGCGCGAGTGCGCTTAGTAACAAGCGTCACTATGAGGGATTATAGACTGGTGCCAGTCTATATCTGTCATTATGCTGGAGATGGACTTAACCATTAGCCTGGTTAAGGGTCCATATTAATAGGAATAGGCATGGGGAGGCGTGTATGCAGGCAAAAAAAATTTATTCTGATAGCTAAATGCAGATAATTGATTTAGCAAGTAGTGATTGAACGGTAATGGATGTTTTTGTGATGTAATAACAACTACGGTTTTTTGTTACCGAAAACTAGTCTACACATTTTCTGTTCTTCAGACAATAACTCGTTTAGAGCAAAACATTTGCAAACCTTTGCAAATATCTCTTTCCATTTCAACAGCATCGCCATCATTTTTGTTGTTATGATTATAAATTAGGTCACTGGATGAAGTCTCGCCTATCGAGCGAAGTAAGCTGAAAGCTGATTGGTGACAGCAGCCCACAGTTGTAACGTTACTTCACATTTGACATAGCAAGAAATTAAGAGACTGCAAGTACATGTACGCGATGCAAAGATCTGTCATGAAAACCTACAAGTCTATCACTAGACTGCATGAATTCACCTTTCCAGAGTACCCAGTACCCACCCATCATATGACATCATAATGAACTCTGTGATGTGTAGAATGACATCATAATGAATGATGTCATGAATGACGTCGATAAGTACGTCACGAACGCATATTTGAAGACGGGCTATGCATTGTTGTAAAAATTGTTTGCTTTTACTATTTAATAAATATTCCGTTGAATATTTTGAAACTAATTTGACTGGGCGCTGTTGCTGCCATAGGCAGCAACAGCACCCAGTCAAATTAGTTACAAAATATTCAACAGCTTCCCTGTATAGTTTTCGGGAAATTGATAGCTAGGGCATTCGGGGATCGATTAATCCCAACACGGCGAGGTGTGGGTGGAGCTTAGCTAGTGATGGGCGGGGCATAGCCAAAAATGGAAAGGTCCATTGTATGTCCTTGCTGAATTTACAGTTTAATTATAAACATTCTGTTGAATATTTTGAAAGAACACTGCAGAAGTTGTTTTCGGCCAGCTTGAGTGTTAAAGTGTTGAGTGTTGACCTTTCAATGGTCAGGCAAGCAAGAAATGTCCATTTGCAGGTATATATGTGGTTTGAAAAAATACTACTGGAAGTACTGGCTTGATATAACCTAGCCCATATTTAGTATTTACAGATCTAAAGTTTCTAAAATAGTCTTCTCTTGGCTTGATGATACCCGAGCCAGTCCTTTCAGTAGAAAATTATCAAATATAGCCTTCTCTCATTCTCTTGGCCTGTAGATGGACATTCAATAAGCAAATAATTTGATTATCCTGAGAAACCATCGACCCATTAATATCAGCCAAAAACGCCCTCTGCAGTGATCTTGAGAAATGTCCATTCGCTGACCAAGAGAAGACTATTTTTGAAAATTAACATCACTGGAATGACTGGCTCGATAATCGAGCCAGTCATTCAAGTGATAAATTTTCAAAAATAGTATTCTCTTGGTCTGCAAATGGAGATTTTCTATGAGAAAATTAAAATTTTCTTAAATAAATTTAAGGGTTAAAACTTAAGAAAGATGTATTATATGAGTTGACAAAGTACACATGAATATTACTTACCATGAGATGTACCAGCAATGTTCTGTCGATAACGATGACCTTCAGTTGATAGTGCTTCTTCTCACTGACTGACTTGTAGCGAATGATATACACATCATGACTGTCACACCAGCCATGGGGTAGCATTTCAGATGCTCTTTCCGTCGCACCATCACGAGCCTAAACAGGAATAACTAGATATACAGTAAAGCTCAGAAATAACATCACCCATTAACACGG
Organism: Chaetoderma sp. LZ-2023a; assembly: GCA_034401795.1. Classification (NCBI taxonomy): domain Eukaryota; kingdom Metazoa; phylum Mollusca; class Caudofoveata; order Chaetodermatida; family Chaetodermatidae; genus Chaetoderma; species Chaetoderma sp. LZ-2023a. Next base: position 38,847,809 of record CM067375.1, on the reverse strand, counting down.
AAATTTGTTCCATAGAAAATGTTGGTTTGCAGACCAATCATTCAATCAATTAATTTATTGCGATAAAATATCATACATTATGGCGTACGCATACAGCACAATAAAACAAACGCTTACATGTACAGTAAAACAAGAGGCCCAAAGGGGACAGTATCGCTCACCTGGAATTACATGTATTGGTCACTTTCACAACCGAACAAAACGAGATGACCACAGCAAAAATTTACCAATCAAATCTCTGTGAAGAAGGTTTAGCCAAGTTTTATTAAAATTGGCCCAGTGGTTAATAATTAAGTCTTTTTAGGACTTTCTCAGAAATTTTCGGAAAATATAAGATGTCCGCCAAAGAGGCTAAATTTTGATTGATTCATGGCGGGCATGTTTTTTTTACATATCAACTTTCCACGGACAAATTTGAATGCCGTTTTGGCCCTAATCATATCTGCCAAATTTCAGCCCAATCCATTCAGCAGTTCTGGAAATGTAGTTGTTTTTGCGAAAGCTAGCTCATTCAAGATGGCGGCCGAACAATTTGGCAAATCAAGTTCCCTCGAACAAACTTGGTTCATCTCTTGCCCTAGATCATATTTCATGAGGTTTGCATCGATCCCCCAAGCAGTTTTCAGAGAAGATTTTTAAAGAAGTTTCTAAAAGGTCAGCCATAATCCAAGATAGTCGTCGGCCAGATTGGCTGATCATCTTCCTTAGAACAAAGTTGTATCACTTTGCCGTAAGGATGCTTCCATTTAAATATACTTGAAATCTGCCCAGCGGTTCTCGAGAAGACATTTTAATTTCCAATTGCTTTAGTATGGGAGTTTTGGCAGGAAAAAGATTCAAGATGGCGTACAAACCCTTTATTCGACCGTTTCGAAAATGTAAAATTTGAAATCAAAATACCTAAAAATCTCTATATGTCAATTTGCAGACCAAGAGAAGACTATTTTGGAAAGTTTAGCAGTAGACTGACTGGCTCAGTTATCTGAAAATAGACATTTCTCAAGACCACTGCTGAAGCTATTTTTGGCTTAGATGAGGTTAATAGTCATGTGAAAATATAAATTCTGATCAGCGAATAGCTATATTTCATGAACACCAAGCATGTCAAGAGGACTATTTTTGAAACTTTATCACTGGAATGACTGGCTCGGTTATGAGAAATTTTCTAAGATACATGTATGTACATGTACTCATCTCTTTCTGAAGAACACTACTGAAGCCGTTAACAGCTGTTGTGACTAGATATATTAACTGTTTAACCCTGAAGTTGTACAAGAAAATTTAGATTTTTTCATAGACAATGTCAATTTGAAGACTGGTCAAGAAGACATTTTTTAATATTTATTACTGGAATGACTGATGCAGTTATTGAGCAAATCATTAGTGCTCAATTTTCAACAACAGTCTTCTCTTGGTCTGCAAACGGACAATTTCACAAGACCGCCATAGAAGCAGTCTCTGGCTGCTTTGAGGGTCAAATGGTTAATCCGAGTTGTACATGTATTTTATTAACCCTTAGCACACTGATGTCAACATTCTATCTTTTACTGCATCAATAACAAAGCATCTGGTGTTTATTTTTAAATAATTTTGGTGGTGGACGATGTTGCTGTCTACGACAGCACCATCTTCCACCAAATTTGTTGAAAAATAAACACCAGTTCATTTTTTATTTAATTTGAAAACTTAAGATTTTTACATCAGAGCGGTAATGGTTAATAGATTATGGCATATGGACAATAATGGATGTATCCAGTTTTACCTACTCCCCCACCCATCTTTAGCTAAGCTCCACCAACACTTTGCGAGTTAAATATTAAGATAAGCTGTTGAATATTTTGAAAGTAATTTGACTGGTGGATGTATAGCAGCAACAGTTCCTGTTCAAATTAGTTTTAAAATATTCTTGAAGAAGAATGTTTATTAACTTGTAAGTTCATCAGACATGTAATTTGTGCACCTGACAGCCATTTCAAAGTGAGAGTATTGCGTCGTCAGTCTACATGTGACATAATTGATTATGACATCAAATACTCGAGTGACATATGGGATCCCTCCTTTATTTGCTTTTTAGCATCTTGGGAAGCAGCATTTTGTCTTCTTTTAAAGCGATAACGTGTGATGTCATGTAGGTAATACAGATACCGTACAGCTGAAATCTGCTGCTGGTTCTTGGCAGGAAGACATTTAAAATTTCACACTGTTTTCCTAGATATAATATAGGACTTTTGGCTGGGAAAAGATCCAAGGTGACCAATTTTGTTTCAATCTTGAAAGTGAGATGCATAAATTGAAATATAATTGCATTGTAATTCGGAATTCCCTCCTGTATATAGGAGCACCGCCCAGACTGACAGCGTCGCTGCTCAGTGGGGTTCCTGGTCACATATCCGCACTCCTTGAGGTATTTCTAGAATTATTTGTAATGTATTTACAGACAGTGAACTAGGGAGCCATCGACAGCGTCGCCGACAGCTGTGACGTAGGTCGGTTAGATCACGCTGTCAACTATGTTGCATAGTGAATGGAGTCCAGTCGGCTCACATCTGTTCCACCTGCCTTTTTAGATAGGCGTCTTACAGGCTTGTTATAGCATCCTGACTACACCGACAACAGGGCTGACATCCGACATCTACTATTTATACTATCAGAGCATATTCACAACTGAGCTCCAGATACTCGGCGCGAGTTCTTTTATGTCTCGCATGGCGCAGACACCACACGAGACGGGATCAACGGCTTTACGGTCCCCTCCAAAGATCATTTGAATGATGTATGGAATGGCGCAGGATTTTAAACCTTGTGGTTTCTTCATGGACTCCCATTGCATTATGGGATATGGTTCTTTTTATTACGCGTATGTTCCTCTCGTTGTTTTAAAGCAAACTAATGTCCAAAATTTGTATGATATTGTTATCACGAAATAGCGTACAGCGATTAAATAGTCTGACACAGACCCGATAACTTTATTTATTCCTATTTATGGGTCTTGTAAATGCAATATGAGGTTTGGTTAACTGTCTCGTATTATTTTTAACACTTATGGCCATGCCAAGTCGTTGTTGTCAATGTGATATGTATTTAGAGCTGATAGCAAGACATTTAAGGCCGGATACCACGCGGTTCGCACCCGATGGAATGTATATTCATGTATTTACTCGCAGACATGCATTAATTCCGATTTTTTGTTGCCTATGTCTGGATAAACGCGATCTAAAAATTCTAGCGGACAACATTTCATTATGACGTCATAGTTACTATGAACTTTGTTGTATTTCCCCAAATAGCGAGGAGCACCGCGATGTCGGTACAACTTTTATAACGTCATTGGTGGACTACCTGTTGTGAAATTAAATATGTACAAAAGACTAATGAAATAAATAACATTGAATCTTGAATCTTGGACTGGCGCCACTATTTAATGGTGTAGGCCCCGGTAAAAGATGCAATAATGCTGGCGGATATCACTGACAATGGGCAGAGGCATTGTTGTGAATATCATGGACTGGATTTACCAGAATGCCCTCCAAGCTAGATTAAAAATTAACTTCAATACAAATGTACTATACATGGGCATGCATATTTAGGACATATTGACCATATACAAATTCGTCCAATTTATTTAAGCAATAAATGGTGTCTGTGTTCGCTTATAGGCAACGCCTATTTTTATATTATTAAATATTCAGATTTCATATTATTTTTTGACAATTTTGGTCTTTCATCTTTTCAGATATTGAGATAACCCTTCAGCTTTATCATTAATGTTATCAGTCATTTTCAACCTAAATTACAGGGCATGCCATCACCTTTTCTCCAAGCCCCAAACACTTAAATCCACTCTTTATCAAGCTCCAATGAAGTGCGCAGACGAGCGCATCTTGCGGTTCGCTGATTTTATTTTGAACACTGCAAAACAATATTTCCAAACCTGCCGAGTCCGACGACATTTTGATGACTGTCAAAATACACACTATTCAATGTCGCTACCAACGCATCTGCGTATGATTAATCCTGCATTTTCATTGGTTCAAATCGTTCATTTATTTGGATCATCCAATGAAATTGTGGGCGTGAACTATTCTAGATTAACTGAAGAATGTATAAACAAATGCTTATTCTCTAAACAATACTATATTAGAATAAATATCTTATTCTGAAATATTTTAAGGATTAACGGTGCAGCTACATAAAGTCCCTAAAATAAACCTAAATTGGCCGAGAAGAGTTAGATTTCAATTTATGCTAATTTCAAGAATACGGTTACAATTTTATTGATTTTGAGGTTATAAAAAAGATGGCAGCCTCCATTGGTAAAACATGGAGAAAATATCTTTTACATTTTGCCAATGATCATTTGGATTTCAGAACTCCTGTAAGAGACAAATAACGTTAATTTGTCAAAGCCTGTTGCAAGAAATACGTTTGTCTATGCCGTCACAAATTTATACTCCCATATTTGTCAATGGAACCAGTTTTCGTACTTATATCATAAGCTTTCATCATCATCATACATACTATTCAAGCTTTCAGTAGCAACTGGAACTATCCCCAAAATATGGAAAACTGCAATAATAACACCTATCTTCATAAAAGGCAATAAAAAAAACTTGCAGAACACTACCGGCCAATTTCACTTACATGTGACGTGTACTAATGCAAGATATTACTATTAGAATCAATCATCAAAGACAAACTTGTACAACACTTCGAGTCCAACAACCTTTTAACGTTACACCAGCATGGATTCATCCAAGGGCGAAGCTGCTTGACAAACCTGCTAGAAACTCTAGAAAGCTGGACAGAGTCCCTTGACAGTAACAACAATGTAGACAATTTACCTAGACTATCAAAAAGCATTCGCCACTGTACCACACAAAGGATTACTTCACAAACTAGAGGCATACAGAGTTGCTTGCCCCATTTTGACCTGGACACAAGGATTTTATCCAGGATCGACACATGACGGTTCACATCCGAGGAAACTACTCAGACTGGACAAGTGGTGACAGTGGCTTTCCACAGGCACAGGGCTCCGTCCTGGGTCCACTGTTATTCCTGGTATATGTAAGCGATATTCCAGACGATATTCAAAGCGACATCAAAATGTTTGCAGATGACACAGAACTCTGGACCCACCTTAAAGATGACTCGGTTAGTAAAAAATTACAAAACGACAAACTATCTGAATGGATGGTCGGACCAGTGGCTTTTAAAATTCAATGCCAGTAAATGCAAGAAAATGCACCTAGGTCATAATAATCAATTGCATAACCATGAAAGACAAAGGCGAAACACATACACAACAGATTACAACGAATGAAAAAGATTTAGGATTCTGGATAAAAAATGACCGTAAACCAACTATGCAGACTTTAAAAGCAGCAAATAAAGCCATGTATATCATGAGACAAATCAAACGAGCTTTCAACCACCTCGACCGAGAAACATTTCTTATTATACAAAACCTATGTCCACCCACATCTAGAATATTGTGTACAAGCCTGGTCACCATACCTTGTCAAAGACATCAACCACTTAGAACAAGTAAAGCACCGATGCATCAAATTAGTAGTAGGATTACGAAACAAAACTTATGAAGAACGACTCAAAATACTTGGTCTACCAACTCTAAAATAACGTCGAGTCAGGAGCGACCTAATAGAAACATACACAATTATTACACAAAAAGAAAACATTGATCCCGAAAAAAAAATTTCATTGGTAGAATGATCTGGACAGCGACGTCATAGCCTAAGGTTCTTCAAACCTCGATGTCGAACACAAATCAGGCAAAAAAATTTCAGTCACAGAATTGTGAATGAATGGAATAACCTACCAGAAAATGTGATCAAATCAAAAACCATAAATGCCTTTAAAACCGCTCTAGACACCTTTTGGAAGCAAACCCAGCAGTAGGATAGGGTATCATATTTCAAAATGGACATAAAATAGACAAAATGCTTAACTTCGTCCATCTCTGTAACTCTAACTCATCATTTCTTCTTCTCTTCTTCCTGTTGACTAGCCTCCTTCAAATTGCTGAAGATTCTGCTAGTTTGTGGGTATGTACGTATGCAGAAGATGGGTCAGAAAGACGATAAATCATTAAATGATATATCATCCAGTAAGGTGTTTTCGAGGGTCATGTGATTTCGAGGGTACGTACTTTTGACATTCTCACGTGTGCGTTGCTTAGGTGACGTCAAACAAATCAGCTGTCTTTACATAGATACATTATTTTTACACAATATCTCCAAATTGTAAAAATATGCAAGTAGAGCTGGTGATAATTTTATGCATTTTGACATTGGTGTGGTGAAAAACATGTATTTCCACTATTACCTTTTAGAGCCATGATAAAAGTGCACATTACTCGTAAGGAAATGATATAAACCAGATCAATTTTCCCGTCAGACGACATCTGCCAATTGCTGTCCTGATTAGCGTAGCAGATGTGTTGCCATAGCAATAAGTTATTGCTCCCAAAGCGTCAAACTGACATGGGGTGCTTATGTAGTTTTCAGATTTAGATAGATTTTTCTTTACCCACAATGCTGATTTAAACTGATCCTAGCTACCACATATAAAACTTTCAATATTTTTTCCGGTGTTCCTATAGGAAAAACAATTATGTTCATTTTCAATAACACATTTAGCCTACCAATTTAGAAAAGGAAACTGAACGGTTTTAATTTTTTAAGAATTTTAGCTGAAATTTGCTGCTACTCGGTTATCACAAAAAATGGAATTAGATCTGAACTGGATATACAACTAATATGAAAATGGGCGTTGCCTATAAGCGAACGCAGACACCATTTATTGCTTAAATAAATAGGACAAATATGTAGAGGTTCGAAATGTCCTAAATATGTATGCCCATGTATAGTACATTTGAAGCCAATTTTTAATCATGCATGGAGGGCATTCTGGTAAATCCAGTCCACGATATTCACAACATTGCGTCTGCCCATTGTCAGTGATATCTGCCAGTATTATTGCATCTTTTACCGGGGCCTACACCATTAATTAGTTGCGCCAGTCGTATCGCGATGCTCCTCGCTATTTGGGGAAATACAAACAAGTTCATAGTAACTATGAGGTCATAATGAAATGTCGTCCACTAGAATTTTTATATCGCGTTTGTCTAGACATAAGCTACAAAAAACGGGAATTAATGCATGTCTGCGAGTAAATACATGAATGTACATTACATCCGGGTGGGAATCTCGTGGTACCCGGCCTTAAATTTCCTGCTATCGGCACTAAATACATACCACATTGACAACAACGACTTGCCATGGCCATAAGTGTTAAAAATAATACGAGACAATCAACCAAACCTCATATTGCATGTACAAGACCCTTAAATAGGAATAATGAAAGCTTTTATCTGGTCTGCGTCAGACTATTTAATCGTTTTACATTCTATAGTAAATGTACGCTATTTCGTGATAAAAATATTGCACAAATTTTGGACATTGAAAATGTGCAGTAGGTTCCCCTAAAACAACTATAGGAACACGCATATTGAAGAACCATAATCTCATAATGCAACGGGGGCCCATGAAGAAACCACAAAAGCTATATCATAAGCCAAATCCGGAACCGATAAAAGCTCGCGACCGGAAACGAAGCTTTCTCAGTCACATGGTATATGTATTTTAGCCTGGTTCCCTGTCTCATTTTCTGTTGATTTCTCCTCATTACATGTACGTACATGTTATCTATATACGCTCACTGCGTTCGCTATAAATTAAGTTCTGTGTTTGTATCAGACCCGTTTATGGCATTACCATTGGTGACAGACTCCTTTGCTCAAATTATAAACATTGACACCAATGATTCATCACCTCACTTGTGTTGAAATTACGAGATTACGTCACCCTCGAAAACACATGACACAGTATTCAGATTACATCTGAAGACGAGGTAGTGGATATTTATGAGCAGTACATTTATCTTATAGTTTATTTTCATTTTAATGCATGTTTTCTTTCAGGGAATGTTTGCTAGTTATAAAATTAACAGTATTCTGTGATAAAATTCCTACTGTGCTTACACCCTCGAAAACCCATTATCCGATGATACATGTACTGTAGGATTATTCTTCTTCCTGTTGACTAGCCTCCTGCAACTTACTGAAGATCGTCTCTTTAAAAACATTGATTAGCGAACCTTTTTCTTTTTAGACCGCTTGACCGGCGGTCAGGATAAATGCAGCGATAGTTTAGCGATACTGCGGTTAGCACCAGTTCCTTGTGACCGAACCAGAAAACGACTGCATCACCTGGAACCTTTTCCAAGTTTGCCGCGCCTTCTCAGCCTGTCATCATTTTAGACCGCAACGGCGCCCAGACTTGGCAGAGGTTCCACTAAACTGTTTCCACTTTAATTACACGGGCCAGTTTACGTGTCTGCAACTCTGAAGAACCGCCCCTGGTTTTTTTCACGTTGCTCAAGTCGGTCTGGGCTCTGAGCCAAATATTTGCCCAACTATGCGAGGGTAGAGGTTCTCGCTTAATTTAACTGATCGAGGCCACCTAAGGCCTTAAACCGCAAAACATCTTAGGTAACTAAACTACCGCCTCACGCGGGATCCCTTCTAACGTTAGAGTTAGGCACACACAGAAGACCTGCCTCTGGACATCTGCTGAGAACATCGGATCAACCAAGCAGCAACTACTGAAAATCCTCGCATGGAAAAATACTGCGCACAGCGCTTTAATAAACCTAAAACGTTAAGTAAGACACCCCCTCGCGCCTCCTCTCTCACTCCCATTTCCTTTCCTCAACGCACTAGTGCCAGAGGGAGAGACGCTTATAAAGAGCTTGGCTCAAATGCAGGCAGGAAAGATCGAAAACCACCTGCGGTAAAGAGAGCCACCTGCGGCCCTTTCCTCCCATTTTGCATGCACCACCTCCGCGCACACCTCCTGTTCCCCACATGATTAACCTAACCAGATCCTCTTCTCGGAAGGAGTCTTCATCGGCATGGGGACGTCTTTCCGACTGTGCACACCTGAGAGATTCGCGTCCATTTTCGCTGACAGAGGCACTGCCACAGAAACTCCCGCCGCCCAAACCACCACCAAACGAACCTCCGTCACAGAAACCACAGTAACCAATACCACGACAACCGTCGCCGCCACACCACTAACCGCTTCTGCCATTCAGACGGCTTCTGCTGGTATGAACGTCGACATCAGCGCGACCCTCCTCCACTCAGACTGAAAGAAATGGAACAGAAGGAAAGCAAGACCTAAGTTACATGTAGATCGTACGCCGATGAGCCACAGAATATTGGAAGAGGAATGGCCGGGTGAGCCCCATCCTCACGTCCAGGGGTCGGCATTGTAAGCCCTGAGACCAGCACAGATACCCACGAGTCACCCAGGAGGGCTCAGGCTTGGACAACCTCCACCTCAGCGGACCGATCGCGCCCAACTGGTACCCCAGGCCGAGGCTCAATAATCAAAAGATGACCCCAGTCAAAATATACTAAACATACATGTATGATGCCATGTGATCCGGAAGGAATAAGACCCCCTTGTCATTACACTTAACAAGCCTGTTCATCTGTTAACTCTTTCAACGATACAACTCTGAAAATAGTATATACTTTACGATATAAAATTTACTCTGTTGAATATTTTGAAATTAATTTGACAGGAAGCCGTTCTGCATCCGGCAGCAACGGCTTCCAGTCAAATTAATTATAAACTATCCAACAGTTTTCAGAATCCTGTATGGTTGCCTTGAAAATGAGATATAGGGAATTTATCAGTGAATGGGTTAAGATTGAGACTGCATTTGAGAGACAGCTATATCATGGATTAAATCGTTATAAAATGTTCTTTGTTTTCTTTCAGGAGTTGTGTTCTCTTGCCAGTTTATTTGGAATAAAAACACGTCTAGATCAAAAGCATTATTCCAGAGAGGTAACACATATATGTACATTTATACAGTATATTTTGTTAATTGATGGTATTGTGATCAGGTGTGTGTGTGTGTGTGTGTGTGTGTGTGTGTATGTGTATGTGTGGGTGGGTGTGTGTGTGTTGGAACAAAATGCGTGGTCCTGCGAAATGGATATTTTCAGGGCAAGAGAAGACTATTTTTTTAATTTACCACTGGAATGACTGGCTCAGATTTTCTCGACCAAATTTGACCATTGAAGAGTTAAGTACATTACTTTAAGTATGATTTTGCATTATTTGACATCGTCAAGTCCTGCTGATCAACCATAAATAAGTAGTTGTTGTAAGCAAGTGTTATCTTAGCTACAGTCTTGGTAAAGATTTGTCAAGGAAATGAACACCTGATTACTGAATATCCAGTTGCAGGCCAGGAGAAGACTACATGTATTTTTTTAAATTTGCCACTTGAATAACTGGCTCGGTTATCACTTGGCAGATCAATTCAAAACTCATGAAACATCATCTAGGGTAACAGAATAGCTGAATTAATTCAAGTTTGTCAAGGGATGAACTTAGTTGGTTAAATGATTCCGAGGCTATCTTGGATGACTAGTTTTCACGAAAATAACTTTTTCAGAATCGCTGAACGAATCGGGCTGAAATTTGACGGATATGATTACTGATTAAGGACTAAGGGCTGTTAAAGTTTCTTCAAGGGAAGTTGGTACATAAAAAAAACATGGGCACCGTAAACCAATCAAAATGTAACATATCTGGTGGCCATATTAAATTTGTGTATTTGATGGATTTTGAAGTCGAAATTGGTTTAATATATGTTTTTCGTATGCAGATTTCAAATTTGCCACCTTCGAAACTGTCGAATAACCTGTTTGGTGGCCATCTTGGACCATTTTCCTATCCCAAACTCCCGTACTACTCTGTAAATGTATGTAAAGCAACAGGAATTTAAAATGTCATCTCCTTGAGAACCACTAGGCCGATTTCAATTATATTTGGCAGGAAGCATCCTTCGCCCATAAAGATGCAAGTTTGTTAAAGCAAAGACAATCATCCAATTTGGCTGGTGGTCAACTTGGATTTTGGCCGATTTTTAGAAAGGTCAAACCTCATGAGAGGTCATCTAGGGATACAGCTGAAAACAAGTGTGATCGAAGGAATTTCATTGACCAAATGCATCAGTGACCATCTTGGATGATCTACTTTTCGAGAAAATTTTGAGAAAACTATTTCTTCCCCAGACATGCCAGAACAGCTTAACAGATCGGGATGAAATTCGGGAGATAAAATTAGGCACTAAGGGACCAAAGTTTGTTTAAGGAAAGTGCATACGTCAACGCACATAGTATCCATCATGGGCCAATCAATGTTTGTTAGCATATTTGTTGTCCATATTGGATTTTTTTATTTGATGCATTTTGAAACCAAAATTGGTTTTACTTAGGTTTTGGGTGTGCGCATTTCACGTTTGCCACATATGAAAAATGTTGGATAAACTGTTACGTGGCCATCGTGTATCATGTTCTTCCCAAAAAATCCCATGCTAAAGCAATACGAAATTAAAAATATCATCGTCTTCTCGGGAACCACTGGGACAATTTCAATTATATATGGCAGGAAACATCCTCAGGGACAGAGATCCAAGTTTGTTCAAGTGAAGCAGATCAATCGGTCAATTTGGCCAGTGACTGTCTTGGATTTGGCCAATTTTTTTACTCTCTAAAACTCTTCTACAAAGCCACTTCTGAGACTGATTTAAGACTCATGAAACATCTATGGCAGCAGCTGAACCATTTTTGTTCGCTGGAACTTGATAGGCCAAATGCTTTGTTTTCCACGAAAAGAAGTTCTCCCGAATGGCTGATTCAGATGAGATCAAGCTGAATTTGGAATTTATGGTTAGAGACTAGGGGACGTAAATGTCATTGTAGTTCTTGTTGCAATTCTGGCCCAAACCTTAGCGTTCTACGTCCAATGACCTTCTACATGTAGTTGAAATGCCTACATGTATGTTCCTGGTGAGTGATACAGGCCCCTTGGACCTATTGTATTGTGTTTTCACGTATCTTTGTGTGACAGCTCTATGTTAATACAGATGATAACCTGTAGATAGAATGTACCTGTATGTTGCTTCACAGAATCCGTTTGTTCTGGTAGATCTCCAGAGTGAGGAGGATGCAAAGAAGATTGTCTCAAGATCTGTTCTAATACGGTAATGTTTTAGTTATAGCTTATGCAATGTAGCACCTTAATAGATAAATTTGGTCAAAAATATCAAAATAAGTGTTTATTGAATGTCCATTTGCAGGACAAGAGAAGAGTAATTATTGTCTCGCCCGCGAAGCAGAAACCGAAACTTGTATATATGTCAATTTTCTGACGGCGTCGGCGTCAACAATGTTAAGTTTTTGCGTTTAGCAAAACTTATCAGCATATATTTCAGGATTGGTTAATCCTATTGGAATTAAACTTGGATACATTGTTACCTATAATGTTAGGGAGCAGCATGTTACCACTGAAGTCACAACGTCAAAGGCCAAGGTCATTCTGACCTCTCCAAAACGTTATTTTTCAATTTTAAGTTTTAGGCTTATCCAAATGTTATCAAGTTATATTTCGGGATTGCTTAACCCTAATGGAACACAACTTGGGTATATGTTTGCTTATACCAAGAGGGTACAGGATGGTGACATGAAGGTCACCAGGTTAAAAGTCATGGCCATTCTAATATTGCTATTTGACCTCTGATTTTTCAACTTTAAGTTTTTCCATTCAGCAAATCGATTATCTTTCAGGATTGGTTAATCCTAGGGGAACTAAGATTGAATACATGGTTACCTATGATGTTTGGAAGCAGCATAATAGCACGGAGGTCACAAGGTCAAGCGCCAATGTCACTGTGACAAACAGGAGACAGGTGAGACATATAATTCCACAGAATTCTTGTTTGTAAATTTACCACTGGAATGACTTGCTCAGATGTTGAGCCAGTCATTCCAATGGTAAATTTTCAAAACAACTCTTCTTGGGCTGCAATTGGACATTCAAGACTTCTCCATTAAAAGGTTAAACTATTCGCATACATATCTTTCACCCTTTCACCCTCAAATTTGTTTTAAAAATTTCAGTTTTCTCACACAAAATGTCCATTTGCAGACCAAGAGAAGACTATGTTTGAAAATTTACCACTGAAATGACTGGCTCAGTTATCGAGCCAGTCATTCTACTGGTAAATTTTCAAAAATAGTATTCTCTTGGTCTGGAAATGGACATTCCTCAAGACCACTGCAGAAGCCGTTTTTGGCTGATATAAGTGTTAAAGGGTTAACAGATTATATGAACTTTCATAGACTAAACATAAACAATGAATAGTTACTGATTTGCATATATGTCCCACCCATTTCTAGCTAAACCCTACCCACTTTACGAGCACTGTTGAAACCAATTTAAATCTTTAAGACCTGAATTGCCAGAATCTAAATTTCAATGTAAATATACAGGTGAGCTGTTGAATATTTTGAAACTAATTTGATTGTTGATGTCAAATTTGTTGTAAAATACATGTACATTTGTAGTCAACAGAATGTTTAATTACATTTATTATAAATTCATCAAAGCCATACAATTCGTATGCTTCATGACAGACTTAAATTTTCATGCTGGAGCCTACGTCATTGCAATTGTGACACCAGTTAACATGTGACGTAATTGATTATGTAGTTAGGTACATGTACATGAGTGACAGATTGGATCCCTCCATCTCTGTTAGACATGCATTTGGAATATTGCAATCGCCTCATGGATCCAAGTATCTCTTTGTTATGCCGTCATGCAAATGTGATGGTCACAAGGTCAAAGTTGGTTAAAATATGAGGATTTGCAATGATGCTCTAGGCAGCTACTTGCCAAAAGCTTTAATTTGAAAATCTAGTCATGTCACCATAAATTTGTCATGATTTTCCGATGGCTTGTAATTTAGCATATCGTACTAAATCACAAAATTTTGTTATTCAGTCATGATGTAGCGATAAATCCTGCACCACTACATCATATAATACATCGTGTAATACATGTATATACCAGTGGCCTCGCAGTTTAACCACAATATTGCTGCACATCATAAACACATACATGTAGTTTACATGTATGTTGAATATTTTTTAGTTACTTCCCCTGTCTTCTGTTGGTGCCATCCTCAAATTACACGTACATGTAAGTACTGCAGAATCCTGTGAAATCCACCTTCATGTAAATATGCATTCTCTGTGATTGTTTCTCTTGCTCTACCAGATCTGTATATGAGCTCTGGGCAGTGGCTCCATCTCGTGAAGAGCTCCATGAGAAGCTTCTTCAGCTGCCGAAGCAATTTCTCGTAAGTGGTTGTTTGTCTGATAAAGCTGGAATATACATAAGGAAGCCGCATGAAATTAACCCCTCTTGTGCCAACTTAATTCTTTAATTGTTCAGCCAGCATTAAAGGGTTAATTGGCATTTCCGTTTTTATATCTGCCCCGCCCATCTCTAGCTACATGTAAGCTCCACCCACACCTCGCTCGTGTGGTGATCGATCGATCGCTGAACTCCCTGACTATCAATTTCCGGAAAACTGTGCAGGTAAGCTGTTGAATATTTTGAAACTAATTTGACTGGGCCCAGTCAAATTAGTTTCAAAATATTCAACAACATGTTTATTAAATAGCAAAGACTTACAATTCATACAACATGTTGGACTATTAAGCATTAAAGACGGGTGATATGGAATCATTCATGACGTCATGATTATGACATCAGCATACGCATCACTTGGTTAATTATGACGTCATATGACGTCAGATCATAGATGTGTCAAGGTGTCAAATAAATGGCATCATTTATTTTAAAATTTTGAAACCCCGATCTGCTGATTTCAAAATTTTAAAAACAACAATCATGTTTTCAAAAATGTTTCATTAATAACATTTAAAATTTTGAAATCAGCAGATCTGGTTTCAAAATTTTAAAATAAATGATAACATTTATTTGACACCGTGACACATGGATACTCTGGCAAGGTGAATTAATATACCAGTCAGTAGCACTTTGAGGCACTCTTGACACCATCAAAGACATGTAATGATCAAATTGTGTATTACAGATACGATACCCAAATACTGTATGTCTGTTCACAAACAGGTGTTATATATATATTTATATATATATATATATATATCTTCACTGAAAAATTGTGTTCATATAATATCAGTTTTACTAGAAACCCTTATGCATATATGTAATGTGCATATATATGTATGTATCCAGCTATCTAACTACCTGGTACAATGTATTTAATTATCTCCACCCTAGCATTTACAAAAATGATATACGTACTGTCATGACTGTAATCGCTTTCTTCCATCTATCTGTCTGTTATGCTACATGTATCTCACCTGAAACTGTTTGCTGGAAATTTGACTAAATTGTTTATGCGAGCCATATTATCGCAGATTGTAAATTGACATCTAGATTGAGTTCCTCATCTTGTGGTGGGATATTGTCAAAAGATCAAATACGTGTACATGTTGTGTATGTGTGTAAAAGTTCCATCTGTCACACTATCTGCTACGAAACTGCTTGGTGCAATTTAACCAAATTTGTAATGTGAGGTATACATGTACCAATATGATTGCAGATTGCATTCTTATTATATTTTATACATAGACAATGGACCGTTCCAGTTTATCCATCCATAATATGGCGTCGTAATCAACTAGGTGACATGTAGGATGACGTCACAATCAATTAAGGCATGAATGATAACTCGATTTAGTCTGTCTTACCCGCTTAATAGTCTGACACTTAAAAATTGTATGTCTGTACTAATTTAATAAACATTCTGTCAAATATTTTGAAACTAATTTGACTGGACGCT
Source organism: Chaetoderma sp. LZ-2023a (assembly GCA_034401795.1). Taxonomy (NCBI): domain Eukaryota; kingdom Metazoa; phylum Mollusca; class Caudofoveata; order Chaetodermatida; family Chaetodermatidae; genus Chaetoderma; species Chaetoderma sp. LZ-2023a. The sequence goes on along the minus strand of CM067375.1, from coordinate 38,831,963 downwards.
GTTGCTGTTAAAGGCAGCAAGGGTGATGTTGCTGCCATAGGCAGAAACAGCACCCAGTCAAATTAGTTTCAAAATATTTAACAGCTTATCTGTATAGTTATCTGGAATTTGATAGTCAGGGAGTTCAGGGATCGATCGATCTTAGCACGAGTCATGTGTGGGTGGAGCTTAGCTGAAGATGGGCGGAGCATAGCTAAAACTGGAAATGTCCCTTATAAGCTGACTACTAAATAAATCAGATGCACTGTTAAGCTTCATAGTAGTATATATGTATCATGGATCAAATTGTCCATTTGCCCTGTTTCCCGGGGCAACCAGATTTTCAATAGGGCAACTAAGCTTTGGCTGTTAATAGTACACAGGGCAACCATGATAAATACTCAGACTAATAGCACTATACTATGTTTTTGATACCTACTGACTAACTCTTTTCATTTCACCTCATATCTTTATTTAATTATTAGAAAGAGTAACCAGTACATGTATGTTTAATGCATTTCTAAGTACCTGTAATTGTAGCCATTCTTCAGAATTTACTTCACAAAACAATAGTGATTCTAATTTCCGTTGTTATTTAGCTTAAAATCTAAGGGCAACCTTAATCTCTGGTGGGTAACCTGAAAACGCATGAAATGACACTGCCGCATGGCAACTACGTGTTGATCTTTTCATTTGTTTCTCTCCCTGTGTATATTTGTCTTTTCCTGAACTAACATGATTAATGCGTACAAGTACGTCATATTCATATTATACTAGACGAGTGTGATACAGTACTGTTGATAGGAATTGGGCATAGAGACATGTTTATATGCTAAATAATGTGCAGCACAATTAACTGTGATATTTTTGTTCCATATATTTTCTCAGGCACCTTACACGGCAGCCAATCGAACATTCAGAGTGAAAGTAGATACATTCAACAAGGTTCTCACTTTTGCAGAAAAGTTGAGAAGAATTGAAGTAAGTGATAATATACATGTTGTGTGTATGTATGTTTATAATTACAGCCATACCTGTTTATGAGGTCACGTGCCTTCGGGGGAATCACAACATGACAGTTCTTTAACCCTTAACACTCATATCAGCCAAAAATAGTTTCTGCAGTGGTCTTGAGAAATGTCTATTTGCAGACCAAGAGAAGACTACTTTTTAAAATTTACCACTGGAATGACTGGCTCGATAACCGAGCCAGTCATTCCAGTGATAAATTTTCAAAAATAGTCTTTTGGTCTGCAAATGGACATTTTGTATGAGCGAATTTAAATTTCTACGAACAAATTTGAGGGTTAACGGGTTAAAACAGGTGGTCATAAGACCACTTGTCTTAAGGAACCACCATCTTGTGGTTTTTATTTGCATGTCCTATGCTGGGTAACTTGTGTTGAAAAACAATACCTGGTGTTTTGTAACCATGTTTTGGTGTCCCAGAAGGTGGTCTCTTATGACAGGTTTAACAGTAGGCTTGTATGGTGTCATTAGATTTTTACCTTCACCTCAAATGGCGTGATAGGAGAGTGTATTGTATTCATGTCTGTGCGAGTGCGCTCGCTGACCCAATTTTTAACACCGAAGTCCTACCCACAAAGCATATTTCCAGTCTTTGGCTGTGATTCCAATTTAAAAACCCGGATCTGGATTGGATTAAATTCCAGATCTATGGATAGCTTGAAAACTACTTGTTTGATTTGGCTCAAACTTTAGTGCAAGAAAGATGATTGCACATGCTGGTCGTGATCAGCAGTGATAGTCTAAAACATCCATTAAATCAGACATTTCCTAAAATGACACAAAACCAAGTGGTCGAGTGTTAGCTATCTGGTTACCATTTGTTTAAATTCCAGACAGCCATTTTAAAATCAGCTTCTGTTCAATAACTGTCAATCATGTCAATAGCTGTGAGTGATTAATTATAAATTATAGATCTTTTTAATGTAGAATCCATGGAGAGGATCGCATAGGGCAGTAATGGATCTTTCCAGTTTTAGCTATTCCTCACCCATCTCTAGCTACACCCCACCCATCTCTAGCTACACCCCACCCATCTCTATCTATACCCCACCCATCTCTATCTAAGCTCCACCCATCTCTATCTACCGGTACACCCCACCCATCTCTATCTAAGCTCCATCCATCTCTGAACTCCCTGATTATCAATTTCCAGAAAAGTATACATTACTGTCAGATAAACTGTTAAATATTTTGAAACTAATTTGACTGGGCGCTGTTGCTGTCTATGTTGGCGCTGTTGCTGCCATAGGCAGAAACAGCATCGAGTCAAATTAGTTTCAAAATATTTAACAGAATGTTTATTAAATGGTAAAGACATACAATGTACAATTCGTTCAATGTTAAAGACTATTAAGCGTTAAAGACGAACTACATGTATATCGAGTCATGACGTCATGATTATGACATCATCTTACACATCACGTGGTTGATTATGATGTCATATGATGGATGGCTAAACTTGGAAAGATCCATTTATGTCCAGTCACATTGCTGCTGTTCACTCCAGTTCAGTTGACGCTTATGACCCTTGAGTCATTTATTACTTACTTGTGTATATAGTTGGGTTTTATAATTCTGCCTTCCTTACGCATTACATGTATATATTGGCACCTTGTTTTCCAGCAAATTTTGGTTCATTACAACCAGTACCCCATTTATATCAAGCAATCCTCACCCCACCCCACGACTAGGTTGTATAAGATTTAATTTATACATTTCTTACGGAGACCCATACATTGTATATGCTTCTGAACTTTTCCACCGTAGAATTATTTTCCACAAATATAAGTATATGTGTATCTGACCATTGTCAATTTATGTTTCAGGCATTACCGTTGAACGAGCTGGACTTCCAGGGAAATGTAAATCTGACCTCTCCGGACAACAGCTTTCATCTGTTAGAGTACTATGGGGAGATGAGCAGCAAACCCCCAGATGAACCACTTATTGTGTATTTTGGTAGATGGGTATGTTAATCAGTACAATAGTAACTATACAGATGGTAATGGAGGGATCCGATCTGTCAGTCACATATATGACGTCATGATCAATTACGTCACTAGTTACCCGACATCACAATCATAAAGATCTATAGCTCGGACATCAAAATCATGGTCTGTCATTGGTGTTAGAATTGTATGTCTTTGATAAATTTTCTAATATTCTGTTGAATATTTTGAAACTAATTTGACTGGGAGCCCCCCGTGAAATTAGTTTCAAAATATTCAACATCTTACCTGTATAATTGCCTTGAAATTTAGCTTGTCATAATTCAACACATGTAAAATGTTGGCGGAGCTTAGATAGAAAGGGGCAGGACAAAGCTTGAAATGGATCCCTCTATTAGAGAATGGACATTTCCATTTTATCCATCCATCATATGACATCATAATCAACTACGTGACCTGTAGGATGACATCATAATCATAACATCATGAATGACTCGATTTAGTCTGTCTTAAATTCTTAATAGTCTGACACATTGTACGATTTGTATGTCTCTGCTATTTAATAAACATGCTGTTGAATATTTTGAAAATAATTTCACTGGACACTTGCTGCCATAGGCAGCAACACCACCCACTGAAATTAGTTTCAAAATATTCAACAGCTTACCTGTATACTTTTCTGGAAATTGATAGTCCTGGAGTTCAGAGATCGATCGATCCCAACGCGCGCGAGGTTTAGGTGGGGATTAGCTAAAAGTGGAAAGGTTCAATGTTATGGTATAATATTAGTTAGAAGTGTTTTGCATGGTGTATGATTTGTGCAAACGTAGTATTTCCTGAGCGAACTGATGGAAATACTATTTGCATCTCCCCGTTGAAACGGAAGGAAATACATTGTATGTGCAGGTCATACAAGCCTGTACACACTAGAAAAGACTTGTATACTGAATGTGGTACCCATCAGAGCTAGGAATTAATTAACCATTAGAGCTATGTGCTTTCATCATGCCGCAACAATATTCTTACTAATCTGCAAATATTGCTGTATTCGACTCAGACTTTTCATCAAGTAAATTATGTAGGCTCATAGATGTATTCTCTAGGGAGCCAATATACTCTAAGTTTTCTCCCAGTCGAATACAGCCAATGTGTCATCTTGAAATGGAAATGGCATAGACCCATTGTGATGGTCCATCAGATAAGTGTGAGTTGTACTATGTCTTTGGTGAATTTACAATTCGATAACTATTTTGAACATTGAATACATTTGGCAGCAACAGCTCTTAGTCAAATTAGTTTCAAAATATTCAACAGCTTACTTACATATAGTTAACTTTAAATTGGGATTCTGGAAAGTCAGAATTCAGTGTTAAAATTGAATAAATAACTTGTACAAAATAGGAGATGCTTAGCTATAAATAATAATAATAAAATCTTTATTTATAGAGCGTAAAAATATGGTCAGCAATACAACTGTTCTTCCCCGATGCCCTCACCTTATTTATAGAACATATATATGGAAATCAGGATGAAATGGTTCATTAGAAATGACAATGAAATATGTAAGATCAATCAATAATAGTCTTAATAATTTCTGGATATGGGAGCGCATTGACCAGAACTCACAGTTGTAAAGCATTAAGGCAATAAACATGAAAAATGCCAAAAGTTAAAAGACATGAATTGATGTGTATATGTGAAAGAATTATGTAGCATCTGTGATAAATAGAATCTCAAACTCGTTTCCATCGCCTGTCAAATTGATAACACTGGTCTAGTAAGATCTCATTTGAAACACACTAAAAACTCATTTCAGATGAGATCTCGCCAGTCCTGTATGACACGAGACAGCTCGCATGCAATTTTCAATGTACATGTAAGATATAGGCACAACAGATAGATGTGAAAACGAGGAAAGGTTTGTTGATTGATTACATGTAGATTACTTTGCTACTTAGATGTGCATGGAATTGGATCTTGAATAATGCCAATGATGGCATATCTCTAATATGAACAGGTAGATTGTTGCAGATTTTTGTACCTGTACAGGCAAAACCATTTTTGTACAATTCAGTCCTTGCTTTTGGTGGGTATAGGTTTGCTTTGGTTGGTGACTTATGTTTATGATCATGCACATCTGATGTGTAGGTGAGAAGGTTACGTAGGTATTGCGGAGTTTGAATGTTTAAGATCTTATAGACCATAACTGCTGTACGAGCATCTGCGAGATCACAGAATGGTAGCCAGGTCAATTTATGAAACAAGAGCAAACTTGGTTTACTCATTTTAGTTTCTCCTAGAATAAGTCTTGCTGCTGTTTTTTTAAGTTTATTTAATCTGTCAATATTGGTTTTTGAACAAGTGTTCCATACTGTTGTACAATAATTTAAGTGAGGAAGAATGGGCTTTAGCTAGAATTGGATCCCTACAAAAGCTCGCTTTAGGCAGCAGCATATTCCATTCTTGAAATTACTGGTAGTTTCAGAATATGCAAATAGACTATTTCATATCTCATAATGGAGTTGTCACATCTGATTGAAAGTGTTATTTATACTAGGTGTCTTTATCTGCAGATTGAAGATGGACAGAGAGATCAAATCCAAAAACAGAATCTAAAGAAGAGGCACTTTATAGGTGAGTGCATGGATCACAGTCACCCTCCACAAAAGACTATATCTGGTATGTGTGATTAACCCTTTAACCCTCAAATTTGTTCAAGAAAATTTCAATTTTCTCATAGAAAATGTCCATTTGCAGACCAAAAAAATACTATTTTTGAAAATTAACCACTGGAATGACTGGGTGGGTTATCAAGCCAGTCATTCCAGTAGTAAATTGTAAAAAATAGTCTTCTTGGTCTGCAAATGGACATTTTTCAAGACCGCTGCAGAAGCCATTTTTGGCTGTTATGAGTATTAAAGGGTTAATTAAAATAATGGTGGGGTAGAATGACCTGATCAAAACACCACTTATCTGAAGAACCAAAATCACTAGAGAGAGAGGAGAATTTATTACTCGCTAACTGGATCTTTCAGGTTAATTTCAAGCCATGGAGTATATGGTAGTTGATGATGGCGACAATAAATAAATAAATAAATATATAAATAAATGAATAAAAATCATTATTTGCTCCAGGTCATACAAGTATGGATGCATGTCTGTCACTTTTGATGTCCAATATGGCTAGAGTGGACAATGGCCACCTTGTATTTGATCCGTTTGTTGGAACAGGTGAGTATGATCAATGTTGTGTTTGAAAGCTGGAATGAACAGTGATTCCCTGATGGCTACACACCACCCGCTTTCTCCCCTCCACAAAAGATGGCTTATCATTATATATTCAATCCTGCCATAACCACTTAATGGTCAAACCGGCCAAAACCGGCTTCTGCATTGGACTTGAAAGATGTCCACTTGCAAACCAAAATAGGAATTTTTTTTTTTTTAATTTTACCACTGGAATGACAGGTGTGATAACCAAGCCAGTCATTCCAGTGTTAAACTTTCAAAAATATTCTTGTTTACAAATGGGCATTTTCGATGAGAAAGTTTAAATTTTCTTGAGAAATCTTAACCAGTAAGGGGTTAGTACGGTCAATGTGAATAATATGAGACATTTTGATGGCAGCCAGTAGGATGGAAGGGTATTTGTTCCGTCAAGGTAATTCGATTTGTTGATATTGTAGACTAAGCACACATTGCATGAATGAAAAATAAATATAATCTATACAGCTATATAATAAATTACAGAGGTTTTTTCAAAACTTATGTTTAAAATCTTACTCCAACATACATGTAGCTTCATCACTGAGAAAGCATACAGTACAAGAATGCCGCTGAAGTTTTGACAGCAATCGACCTTTCCCATTTTATCTATAATCCACCCATTTCTAGCTAAGTTCCACCCACACCTCGCTCATGTTGGGATCGATCAATCCCTGAGCTGCCTGACTATGAATTTTCAGGAAATTATACAATTAAGCTGTTGAATATTTTGGAACTAATTTGACTTGGTGCTGTTGCTGCCTATTGCAGTAACACCGCCAGTCAAATTAGTTTCAAAATATTCGACAGAATGTTTATTAAATAGTAAAGACATACAATTCGTACAACCTGTCAGACTATTAAGCGTTTAAGACAGACTAAATCGAGTCATTCATGACGTAATGATTATGATGTCATCCTACATGTCACCTAGTTCATTATTACATCATATGATGGATCGATAAACTGGAAAGGTCAGTTGTTTTCCACAAGAATCAGTCTAAAGATATTCATCAATATCTTTGCGGAATCTTGTCTATCATGACATGTCATGATGAGAGACTATCTGCATGTTTCAGTGTAATATCGTGATCATTTCAGGCAGTCTGTTAGTGGCATGTGCTCATCATGGCGCGTATGTGCTGGGAACAGATATTGACTATCTTATCATACATGGGAAAGGTAAGTAAAGAAACTATTGTTCAAGCCTTTAATGTTCTACAAGTTTTGAGAAATGCCCATTTGTAGGATGAAAGAAGACTATTTTTGAAAATTTACAACTACAATTTTCACTTCAAGAGTATACTTACCTCCCTAATACTTTTGATATTGCTAAATATTGGCTTTCACTCAATAAACACTCAGATTTAAAACAGTTAGGTGCCCCTACTGGGCAGGGAGTCAGAGCGTAGTCTGGCGGATGCCAGCCCCACCACCGCGCATGCGCAGACTAGCACTTCCTCTTTGCTAGATTATTGGCAAAGAGAACACACATGTCTTTTTGTGTCATAAGCTTTTCTACTCTTAAAACTGTTTTATTAGTGTTATTTTGGAGTGTTAGTGTCTGATTTGGATGGCGGGAGGATACACTTCGCCACGGAAGGACTTAGGACCTTTAAATCAGGTGACTTCTAGTAAAATTAGCGAGTTTTCTTCCCGGTGTATTGTGTTTCCGGGACTCGCGTTTACCGTGATAAGCGCCTTGGTTAGTTGGTTTATGTCAACTCGGTGCTACCTAGGACTAATTTCTCTTTCTGTTTATGTCCACAGGTCTGTATGACGCTAGGTGGTGACTTCACAGTAGCAGAGAGTTAGTTTTCTCTCCACCATGGTTCCATTTCCTACTAACACTGTTAGGTTATCTAACCAAATGAAAAATTATGTCCAGTGAGTTGGAGGCCTAGTATAAAGGTCTTCTCACTTTGCCCTCTTGATCCAATTCCTTCCCCTTGAGGTGGAGAGAGTTAAGAGGCGTGCAGATGGTGGAGTTCTCCGGTTCGTCACGTTGGATGGTTTGTCTATACAAAGTGTCAGGTATCTAGTTATTGATAATGTGGTGATGTTAATTATTGTAAACAAACAAAGGGAGATAATTAACATTTTTGCCAGAAAAGAGTTATCTATATGTATCTGATGGTTGTGTAGTCGACTTATCCATTCAGCATACAATTCGTCCTTGCACTTGGATGTTTTGTTGGGATCGAATTTTTTCCCTGTCACGGGATTTATGACGTCATAATCAGCCTGGCTATGTATTTATCAGCAATTTAAGCGCTATGCTGGTTTCTGATGTATATTGATCTTTATGATCATTTTCCTTCTCTTTGAGTTGGATTGAGTTTCTAAGCTTAACTAGTTGCTCATACTCCTTGTCCTTTGCCCTGTTTCAGGGACCGGGTTGCGCGTCCTGTGGTCGTTTTCTTCTTGAAAAGTTCTGGCCGCATCTGTGCTATCAATGTAGCCCTTGTGGTCCATTGGTTAATTGTGACATATGTAAGCACTGGGGGGGCGAGTTAATGTCCGAATTCTTGTGCTGCTTACAGGCGACGGACAAGGTGGTAGAGGAGGAGAAGAAGAAGAAGCGGAAACGAGAGGTTGTAAGTAGGAAGGGTAAGGGGAAGGTCTCGTCCGCGGTGGATATGGAGGCCTTCCGGACCGAGATGTTGGGAGAGATGAAGAGGGCAGTAAAGGATTTGGTTCCAGGGTTGCTTCGTGGCATGCTTCCTGGACCAAATCCTTTACTGTCCTCATCATCGGCTTCGGAGCAGGTAATCCCCGCCTCTGGATCGATTTTCCTTAGTCCGCTTCCGTTGTTCGACGATTCAGAGGTGGCCCCATTAGAGGGGGCGTTCCACGGCCCTGGCAGCAGGCTTATTGCCGCGCCGATAGGGGACCGTGGACGGTTGTCGCTGGAACCCGCGGGCTGCTTATCAGTCCAGGGGTATCCGCACGCCGCGGTGGCCAGTACCTCCTATGGCACCGTTCCTGGTCAGCCCGGGTTAGCTCTCTTTGCTGACCCGGGGTCTAATCTTTCTGACCAGGGTAATGAGGATTACCTGCTAGGGTCGCCGTCTGACGACGTGGACATGGATGAAGACGTTTGTGCACCCCTCGCGGGGAATACAGGCGCCTTATTCCACGGTTTTACTCACCCTGGAGTAAAGTCCGCGGCTCAGGTGGTGGCCCAGGGCGCTGCTGATGGCCAGCGGTACCGCATACCTCGGCTTGCCGAGGGTGTTGCTGGTGCTGGCCGGGCCCGTGGTGAGACTATATATACCCCGCGCTCTGCCACGGTGCCTGCTCCTGGTCAAACCAGTGATATTCTCATGCCGGTGCTGTCAGGCCCGCGTGTTTTCCCTGGCTTGCCAGGTGTATCAGCATACCCGCCGTCAAGCTCTACTGCTTGCGCTCAGGAGGAAGACGAAGGACCCCGTCTTGTAGAGCGCTCGCAGTTAGCCACGGAGGAGGATTGGTATGACGCTTGCCAGTGGTTGGTGAGCGTTAGGCCTGATCTGCCCGTGGAGCAGTCGGCTAGCCAGCGTGTTCACACGCCGTGGTTAGCTGGGAAACCGACTGCTAACGCTATGCCTTCTCTGCCGCTGGCGGAGCATGTCGTTGACATGTTCAAGGCGGCGGAGTCGTCCATTAAGTCGAGTGGACGTCTCGCGAAGGCCCCTCGCGAGGTGGCCAGGCGTTGTCGCATCGTGCCCCTGGATTACCAGCGGTACGGTGTGGTGCCCAAGCCCAGCGTGGATGACCGCGCGGCTTTGGGTGAGGATGCGCGGCCAGGCTCCCGTTCTGACACGGGTGTCCTGTGCGCGAACGCGTTGCGTTCGGCGAATACCGCGTTGCGTGATGCGGAGGAGAGTGGGAGGGCTTCGATTGCCGCTCTGTCCCACGTCTCCCAGCTGTTACAGGGGGTAGTAACGGCATCCGCATCGCGCCAGCCAAGTCCGGTCACTGTCCAGCGAACCATCCAGGATGGTATTAACCTGGCGCTGGACTGTATGACTCGGGCGGTGACCAGGAGTGTCAGGGCAAGACGCACGTTTGCCCTGGACAATCTGTGCCCGTCTCAGGACCTGTACAATAGGCTACTGCGTACGCCTATGACGGGCCCTGGTCTTTTTGGAGGTGAGGGATGTCGCCACCTCCAAGAGACGGTCACCCTGGTGAATAACCAGAGGGCGCTGCGCGAGCAGTTTGATGTGCTGCGTCGTGCTAACGCTCGCGCCGCTGCCCCGGCGTGTCGTCCCCTGCAGGCTCGAGGTGGTGCTGGCCAGGTCAGTGGCCAGCCACCGTCGCAGCGTCGGCCTCGGCCGCGTGCGATTCGGCCAGCAGCGAGGGGGGCGCAGGTTCCTCAGGCGCCGTCAGCCAGGCAGCCGCCCGCGCACCGAGGTGCGCGCGGGGCGGGGCGGGGCGCGCGAGGATCTGGGCGTGGTTATCGGTCCTGACAGGACGCTTACCGCGGTAAGAACCACTCCGGTGTGTATGGCGACGGAGACAGTGCCGCTCTTGCATGCCTCGTGTCCACTGCGGTCCCCAGGTGGGCCGGTGGGAGGCCGGCTAGCCGGCCACATGCAAGAGTGGGAACGGTTAACTCAGGACCGTTTAGTCTTGCGATGGCTTTCCGTCGGGTATCATCCAGAGTGGGTGACAGGCCCGCCGTCGCGACTGTCTCTGGTGCCAGTCTGGACTCCCATTCCGAGAGATCCAGAGCAAAGGTTGTGTATCGAGGAGGAGATAAATTCCCTCGTACAAAAAGGAGCTATTCAGCCGGCACAAAGATGTCCGGGCTTCTATTCAACCCTGTTCTTAGTAACAAAACGCACCGGAGGGTGGAGACCGATTCTCAACCTCAAGCCACTGAACAAGTTCATCGAGACGCCCAGTTTCAAGATGGAAACGGTGCGCTCGGTGTTGGCGGGGTTGGAGAGGGGGATGTGGACGGCGTCGATAGATTTGAAGGACGCTTATTTCCACATCCCCATCCACGGGAGTTTCTGTCGCTTCCTGAGATTTGCATTCCAGGGCAGACAGTGGGAATTCAGGGTGTTGCCCTTCGGAATTTCCACGGCTCCTCGGGTTTTCACCCGTGTGGTTCTTGCGATCACAGCATACCTCCGCAGGAGAAGCATAGCAGTCCACACGTACATAGACGACTGGCTGTTGAAAGTTTGTCCGCCAATCTGGAGATTGTTTTGAAAATTCTCACAGACTTGGGCTGGATGATCAATTTCCCAAAATCAGAGCTGACTCCATCCCAGAAGTTTGTTTACCTGGGGATGTTCTTCGATCTAGAGACAGGATATGTTTATCCTACTCAGGAGAGAGTTCAAAAACTCATCTCGTTGATTCAGTCAGTGTGCGACAGTCGTCATGTCCTGGCACGGGTTTACTTGAGAATGCTGGGGTTGATGGTTTCGTTGGAACCAGTCATTCCTCAGGCCGCCTTACGCAGGCGGCCGATCCAGTTGTTTCTCATGACACAATGGACCCAGAGTACAGGTTCGCTGGACTCGAATGTGTCAGTGTTGGCGCCTCTGATTCACCACCTGCAATGGTGGTTGAATACAGAGAATCTCTTGCCGGGGGTTTTGCTAACCCCTCCCCACCCTCAGGTGACTGTGTATACAGATGCATCGATGGAGGGCTGGGGAGCTTGCCTGGAAGAATCCACGATATCAGGGCTTTGGAATCTGGAACAGTCAAAGGAACATATAAATCTACTGGAGCTAAGAGCAGTAGTCCTGGGCCTGGAACATTTCTTACAGAAAGTTCAGGGCAAGATTGTTCTTATTCGTTCAGACAACTCAACAGTTGTGACTTACATAAACCGCCAGGGCGGAACGAAGTCGCCCAGTCTCTGTATGATGACATGGAAACTGCTTTGTTGGTGTCTGGATCACCAGATTACCTTGAAAGCAGTTCATATTCCGGGAAGGTTAAACCTGCTAGCAGACTCATTGAGCCGAAGGATGAGTGTTTTACCCACGGAATGGCAACTAAATCAATGTGTGGCGGATCGTCTGTTCGACCATTGGGGGAAACCCAACATCGATTTGTTCGCAACGAAGGAGAATGCGAAGATGACGACGTACGTCTCTCCGATTCCGGATCCAAGCGCTTTCGCAACAGATGCGTTAGCTATCAGCTGGGGGAGAATGTATGCATACGCATTCCCTCCAGCAATCCTGATTCCAAAAATTCTTCAGAAAATCAGACAAGAGGAATGCCAAGTGCTTCTGATCGCCCCGGATTGGCCAAGCCGATCATGGTATACGGATCTGCTGGACCTTCTGGTCTGCAATCCGGTTCCTCTGCCTCTGATGGACGATATTATCTTCCAGGGCAAGGCCCTTCACAACAATCCGTCAATGTTCAGATTGACTGCGTGGATGTTGTCAAGGAATCTAGAATTAAGGAGGGCTTTTCTGAGCAAGCAGCCATGTTTATGGCCAAAGCCAGGAGGGGGTCAACCTCCAGAGCATATAATTATAAAATCAACAGATTTGCAGAATGGTGCTCAAAAAGATGTATTGATCCAATGGATTCATCTATTCAAGTAGTAGCTGATTTCCTCTGTCACCTCTATGATGCCTATAGCCTCAAGCCTAACTCTATTGCTGGTTATAAGTCAGCATTAATGTCTGTTATTCCTTGCTTGGCTAAGAGGGGAAGTGATGAAGTAAATACATTGAATGTATTAATTAAAGGCATGGGCAATCTAAGACCAAGGAATCCACCTGTGATTCCGTCTTGGAGTTTATCGCTAGTGCTTCAAGTACTAGGTGATAAGCCTTTTGAACCACTTAGTTCCATTTCTATGAAACTATTAACACTGAAGACTGTGTTTTTAATTGCTGCGGCCTCGGCTAGGCGTAGGAGTGAAATTCATGCCTTATCAGCCGAGGATGACCGTTTTGTGGTTTCAGGGGAAGGCCTTAAGCTGCTACCTAGGATTAATTTCTTGGCTAAAAATCAGTCGTTGAAATATCCAGGTCAACCTATTATTTTGCCTGCTTTAACTAGATATGATCCTAATTCTAAAGCATGGTGTCCCGTCCGGGCGCTGCGCCGGTACAAACAACGTACGGCGGCATGGCGCACCGACCAGTCAGCGTTATGGTTGTCATATATTGAACCCCATGGGAGGGCTTCTAAGGACACCATTTCCAGGTGGATTGTGGAATGCATTCAGTTTTGCCATAAATCCGCTACCGGAAAGCAGGTTGACGTGGCCAAGGCTCACAGTGTCCGCGGCGTAGTGACATCCACGGCCCTATTTAATGGGGTCCCTGTGGATGATATTATGTCGGTGGCTCAGTGGCACTGTGAGTCAAGTTTTACAGACCATTATCTCCGTGACACCTCTAATCCTCTCGCCTTGTCGGTTTTGAAAAAATAAATCGGTTTATATTTTTTGAGGAGGTTTTTCCTCATTACTTATATATTTCACAATTAATTTATGGAAACACCCACTTTTTTGGGCCTGCATCAGTCTTTGCCAATGGGAAGATGATGTCAGCAGCCATTTTCAACAAGGTCAGTCTTGTTCATGTGTTGTCCGTTGTTGATTGTATTGTCACGATTACCCGTTATTAATATGGTGATGGTTTGTGTATTTGTGTGGTTCATTGTTGAGAGTTACGAAAATGGAGTTTTTTCGTCTCTGTCCTGTAGTACATGGCACTTGTACGTAGAGAGCGTATAGGACATTGAGGTCAGTCGACTCTTCCTCCCAGGAAGGAGGGGGGGGAGCGCATATGACATTCGGTCATCTCTCATACATCGGTGGTGTTATCCGATGGTTAGTCAAATCCTGACTGTTTTTTCTTACAGTTTCAGAAGTTTAAGTGCCTTAAACGCAGAAAAGCGTATAGGGATGAGCTGGTCTTTTGACCTCGCCTCCCTCCCGCCAGATTCACTTTCGAATTCTGGCAATATCAAAAGTATTAGGGAGGTAAGTATACTCTTGAAGTGAAATAAACGAAATCTAGGATTTCTTTTTTCACGAGAGAGTTGATACTTACCTCCCTAGATACGGACCCGGCCTCTCCACCCCACAGAGGCTCGGTATTCAGGCTCTTAATAGTTGCATGTGTGTCAGCCAATAATCTAGTCAGAGGAAGTGCTAGTCTGCGCATGCGCGGTGGTGGGGCTGGCATCCGCCAGACTACGCTCTGACTCCCTGCCCAGTAGGGGCACCTAACTGTTTTAAATCTGAGTGTTTATTGAGTGAAAGCCAATATTTAGCAATATCAAAAGTATTAGGGAGGTAAGTATCAACTCTCTCGTGAAAAAAGAAATCCTAGATTTCGTTTAGTCTGGCTCGATAACCAGGCCAGTCATTCTAGTGGTAGATTTTCAAAAATAGTCCTCTTGGCCTGCAAATGGACATCTATCCAGGATAAATTCTTGACCCATCTTGACTTGACCATTAGAGTGTTAAGAATATGCTAAACGGATGAGTCTGAGGATGACCACTTTTCACATCAAGAGTATACTTACCTCCCTAATACTTTTGATATTGCTAAATATCGGCTTTCACTCAATAAAACACTCAGATTAAAAACAGTTAGGTGCCCCTACTGGGCAGGGAGTCAGAGGTAGTCCGGCGGATGCTCGCCCCACCACCGCGCATGCGCCGACTACTACTTCCTCTTTGCTCATTTATTGGCAAAGGGTTACATGCGGTTTTGTGTTCTACTATACTTTTCTGCGCGTTACCTTGTTTTTTACTCTACATTTGACGATCTTTTACGTGGGAAGCATGTCGGAAAGGGAGGATTCGCCTTTAGAAGGAGCGGGATCGCTTTATCAGGTGAATTCTTTGATATGCTAGCGTGTTTTGTCCCGGTTTAATGTATTTCCGGGACTCGCGCTTACCGTGATTAGCGCCTGGTTATGTTGGTTTTTTACAACATGGTGCTTCATAGGTCTCATTTCTCTTTGTGTTTTGTCCACAGGTATCACATAGACGCTTTGATGGACGTCTCGGCACAAGAGGATATGTTTTCTCTCCACCACGGTTCCATTTCCTACTAATACTGTTAGGTTATCTAACCAAAAAATCTATGTTCAGTGAGTTGGAGGCCTGGTATAAAGGTCTTCTCACTTTGCCCTCTTGCTCCAATTCCTTCCCCTTAGGTGGAGAGAATGTAGAGGCGTACTATGGTGGAGTTCTCCGGTTCATCACGTTGGATGGTTTGTCTATACAAGTGTCAGGTATCTAATTATTGATAAACAAAAGGGGAGATAATTTCCTTTTTTGCCAATGCTAGAATTGGAAGGAGTTATCTCTGAATATCTGATTGTTGTGTACTCGAATTGCCAATTCAACGGGAATGTTCCGGTTACTTATACAATTCGTTCTTGCACTTGGTGCTTGTTGCGGATCGATTAATTGGTCACGGGAGTGATGACGTCATAATCGGCCTTGGTCTTTATTAACAATTAACGTTTTGTCCATGGCTGGTTCTTCTTGATTTTCGGTCTTGATGATCCTGTCCCTCTCTTTTTAGTTGGTTTTGAGTTCGCTAACCTTAACTATCTTGCTCATTGTCCCTGTCCTTTGTCCTGTTTCAGAGACCTGGTTGCCCGTCCTGCGGGAGGTTTCTAAAAAGCCGCTTCGTCCCGTACTTGTGCTTCAGCTGCAGTCCCTGTGGACCGTTGCTGAAGTGCGACGTATGTAAGCTATGGGGGGGCGAATTAATGTCTGATTTTCTCGCATTGCAGGCAAGGGAGAAGGTAATGGAGGAAGAGAGGAAGAAGAAGGAAAAAGTTTGTAAGAAGGGTAAGAAGAAGGCCTCATCCGCGGTGGATATGGAGGCCTTCAGGTCCGAAATGTTGCAAGAGATGCAGAGGACAATAAAGGATCTGGTCCCAGAGTTGCTTCGCGGCATGCTCCCTGGGCCAGCTCCTTTGTTGTCCTCGGCATCTGCTTACGAGCAGGTGATCCCCGCCTCTGAATCCGGTCTCTTTAGGTCCGGTCCGGTTGTGGATTCAGAGGTGGCCCCTTTGTTGGGGGCAGTCCAAGGCCCTGGCAGCAGGCATGGCGCCGCGCCGAGGGGCCGTGGACAACGGTTGTTGCTGGGACCCGCGGTCTGCTCATCAGACCCCGGGTATCCGCGCGCCGAAGGTGTCAAAGCCTCCTATGGCACCTTTCCTGGCCAGTCCGGGTTAGCTCTCTTTGCTGACCCGGAGTCTAATCTTTCTGGCCAGGAAGAAGAGGATCTCCTGCTAGGGTCGCCTTCTGAGGACGTGGCCATGGAGTACGACGTCTGTGCACCCCTCGCGGGGAATACAGGCGACGTGTTCCATGGTTCTACTCACGCAGGAGTAGATTTCACGGTCCAGAGGGTGTCCCCGGGCGGTGCTGTTGACCACGGATACCGCATACCTCGGCTTGCCGATGGTGTGGCTGGTGCTGGTCAGACCCGTGGTAGAGCGGTGTTTACCCCACGCTCTGCCACGGCGCCTGCTCCTGGTCAAGCCGCGGAATTTAGCATGCCTGCTCTCTCGGGCCCGCATGCTTTTCCAGGCTTGCCAGGGGTATCAGCTTACCCGCCGTCGACGTCAACTGCGAGTGCTCTGGAGGAAGACGAAGGCCCTCGTCTGGTAGAGCGCTCGCAGTTAGCCACGGAGGAGGATTGGTCGGACGCTTGCCAGTGGCTGGTAAGTGTTCGGCCAGATCTACCCGTGGAGCTGCCGGCTAGCCAGCGTGACCATAGGCCGTGGTTAGCTGGTAGGCCGGCGGCTACCGCTATGCCATCTCTGCCGCTGGCTGAGCATGTCGTGGACATGTTCGAAGCGGCGGAGGCGTCCATTAAGGTGAATGGACGTCTCGCGAAGGCCCCTCGCGAGGTGGCGAAGCGGTGCCGCATCGTGCCCCTGGATTACCAGCGGTACGGTGTGGTGCCGAAGCCGAGCGTTGATGATCGCGCGGCTTTGGGCGAAGATGCGCGGCCGGGCTCCCGTTCTGACACGGGAGTCTTGTGCTCGAACGCGTTGCGTTCGGCGAATGCCGCGCTGCGTGATGCGGAGGAGAGTGGGAGGGCGTCGATTGCCGCTCTGTCCCACGTCTCCCAGCTGCTACAGGGGGTGGTAGCGGCCTCCGCATCACGCCAACCAAGCCCGGTGACGGTCCAGAGAGCCATCCAGGATGGTATCAACCTGGCTCTGGACTGTTTGACGCGGGCGGTAACCAGAAGTGTCCAGGCGAGGCGCACGTTTGCACTTGACAATCTGTGCCCGTCCCAGGACCTGTATAATAGGCTGCTGCGGACGCCTATGACAGGTCCTGGTCTCTTTGGAGGTGAGGGATGCAGGCACCTCCAGGAGACGGTCACTCTGGTTAATAACCAGAGGGCGCTGCGGGAACAATTTGAGGTGCTCCGGCGGGAGCGTGTTCGCGCGGCGCCCCCTGCGTATCGTCCTCTGCAGGCTCGAGGTGGTGCTGGCCAGGTCAGAGGCCAGCCACCGTCGCAACGTAGGCCTAGGCCACGGGCGATTCGGCCAGCAGCGAGGGGGGCGCAGGCTCCCCAGCCGCACCCAGCCAGACAGCCGCCCGCACACCGTGGTGCGCGCGGCGCTGGGCGGGGCGCGCGGGGATCTGGTCGCGGTAATCGGGCCTGATGGCCTGGTTACCGCGGTGGGAACCACTCCGGTGTTTCACGCCGAGAGAACAGTGCCACTCTGGCCCTCCTTGTGTCCACCTCTATCCCTAGGTGGACCGGTGGGCGGCCGTTTGGCCGCACACTTGCCAGAGTGGAAGCGGTTGACTCAGGACCGTTTAGTCTTGCGATGGCTTTCAGTCGGGTATCGTCCCGACTGGGTGTCAGGCCCGCCATCGCGACTGTCTCTCGCGCCGATCTGGACTCCTATTCCACGGGATCCGGATCAGAGGTTGTGTATAGAGGAGGAAATAAATTCCCTCATACTAAAAGAAGCCATTCAGCCGGCACAGAGGTGCCCGGGCTTCTATTCAACCCTGTTCTTAGTAACAAAAAACACCGGAGGGTGGAGGCCGATTCTCAACCTCAAGCCATTGAACAAGTTCATAGAGACGCCCAGTTTCAAGATGGAGACTGTGCGCTCGGTGTTGGCGGGGTTAGAGCGAGGAATGTGGACAGCGTCAATAGATTTGAAGGATGCTTATTTCCACATTCCCATAGAGAGGAGCTTCCGTCGCTTCCTGAGATTTGCATTTCAGGGCCGGCGGTGGGAATTCAGGGTGTTACCCTTCGGGATTTCCACGGCTCCTCGGGTCTTCACCCGTGTGGTTCTCGCGATCACTGCATACCTCCGCAGGAGAAGCATAGCAGTCCACACGTACATAGACGACTGGCTGTTGAAAGCACACACCCGGGAATCGTTGTCAGCCAATCTGGAGATTGTTTTGAAAACTCTCTCGGATTTGGACTGGATGATCAATTTCCCGAAATCAGAGCTAACTCCATCCCAGAAGTTTGTTTACCTGGGCATGTTCTTCGATCTGGAGACGGGGTATGTGTACCCCACTCAGGAGAGGGTTCAAATACTCATCTCGGTAATCCAGTCGGTGTGCGACAGTCGTCATGTCCTGGCACGGGTTTACTTGAGAATGCTGGGTTTGATGGTTTCTTTGGAACCAGTCATTCCACAGGCCGCCTTGCGCAGGCGCCCGATCCAGTTGTTTCTCATGACACAGTGGACCCAGAGTTCAGGTTCGCTGGACTCGAACGTGTCAGTATTGGCGCCTCTGATTCACCACCTGCAATGGTGGTTGAATACAGAGAATCTCTTGCCGGGGGTTTTGCTAACCCCTCCCCACCCTCAGGTGACTGTGTATACAGATGCATCGATGGAGGGGTGGGGAGCTTGTCTGGAAGAGTCCACAGTATCAGGGCTTTGGGATCTGGATCAGTCCAAGGAACATATCAATCTACTAGAGCTAAGAGCAGTAGTCCTGGGCCTGGAACATTTCTTACAGAAAGTTCAGGGCAAGATTGTTCTAATTCGTTCAGACAACTCAACAGTAGTGACTTATATAAACCGCCAGGGCGGAACGAAGTCGCCCAGTCTCTGTATGATGACATGGAAACTGCTTTGTTGGTGCCTGGATCATGGGATCACCTTGAAAGCAGTTCATATTCCGGGGAGGTTAAATCTGCTAGCAGACTCATTGAGCCGAAGGATGAGTGTTTTACCCACGGAATGGCAACTAAATCAATGTGTGGCGGATCGTCTGTTCGACCATTGGGGGAAACCCAACATAGATTTGTTCGCGATGAAGAAGAATGCGAAGATGACGACGTACGTCTCTCCGATTCCAGACCCAAGCGCTTTCGCAACAGATGCGTTAGCTATCAGCTGGGAGGGAATGTATGCATACGCATTCCCCCCAGCAATCCTGATTCCAAAGGTGCTTCAGAAAATCAGGCAGCAGGAGTGCCAAGTGCTTCTGATCGCCCCGGATTGGCCAAGCCGATCGTGGTATACGGATCTGCTGGACCTTCTGGTCTGCAATCCGGTTCCGCTGCCTCTGATGGACAACCTTATCTTCCAGGGCAAGGCCCTTCACGACAATCCGTCAATGTTCCGATTGACTGCGTGGATGTTGTCAAGGAATCTAGAATTAAGGAGGGCTTTTCTGAGCAAGCGGCCATGTTTATGGCCAAAGCCAGGAGGGGGTCAACCTCCAGAGCATATAATTATAAAATCAACAGATTTGCAGAATGGTGCTCAAAAAGATGTATTGATCCAATGGAATCATCTATTCAGGTAGTGGCTGATTTCCTCTGTCACCTATATGATGCCTATAGCCTCAAGCCTAACTCTATTGCTGGTTATAAGTCAGCTTTAATGACTGTTATTCCTTGCTTGGCTAATAGGGGGAGTGATGAAGTAAGTACATTAAATGTATTAATTAAAGGCATGGGCAATCTAAGACCAAGGAATCCTCCACTGATTCCGTCTTGGAGTTTATCACTGGTGCTCCAGGTACTAGGTGATAAGCCTTTTGAACCACTTAGTTCCATTTCTATGAAAATGTTAACTCTTAAAACTGTATTTTTAATTGCTGCGGCCTCGGCGAGGCGTAGGAGTGAAATTCACGCCTTATCAGCCGAGGTTGACCGTTTTGTGGTTACAGGGGAAGGCCTTAAGCTTCTACCTAGGATTAATTTCTTGTCTAAAAATCAGTCATTGAAATATCCAGGTCAGCCTATTTTTTTGCCATCTTTAACTAGATATGATCCTAATTCTAAAGTATGGTGCCCCGTTCGGGCACTGCTCCGGTACAAACAGCGTACTTCGGAGTGGCGTACCGACCAGTCAGCGTTATGGTTGTCATATATTGAACCCCATGGTAGGGCGTCTAAGGACACCATTTCTAGGTGGATTGTGGAATGTATTCAATTTTGTCACAAATCCGCCACCGGGCGACAGGTTGACGTGGCCAAGGCTCACAGTGTCCGCGGTGTCGTGACATCCACTGCCCTTTTTAATGGGGTCCCTGTGGATGATATTATGTCAGTGGCTCAGTGGCACTGTGAGTCAAGTTTTACAGACCATTACCTCCGTGACACCTCTAACCCTCTCGCCTTGTCGATTTTGAAACAATAACCGCTTTATGTTTGTGAAGAGTGCCTCCGCATTGCTTATATACTTCGCCATTCAGCGACGGTGACAACCACTTGTCGGGACTGTATCATCCTTCTCTACTGGATTCATGATGACAGCTTCCTAGTACAACAAGGTCAGTCTTGTTCATGTGTTGTTCATTGTTTTGTATTGTCACGTTACCCAGTGTTATTAATATGGTGATGGTTTATGTGGGTTGTGGTTCTTTAGAGAGAGTATACGAAAATGGAGCCTTTTCGTCTCTGTCCTATAGTACTTAGCACTAGTACGAAGAGAGCGTGTAGGACATTGAGGTCATTTAATCTTCCTCCCAAGGGAGGGGGGGAGCGCATATGACAAATCGGTCATCTCTCAGGCATCGGTTGTGTTATCCGATGGTTTATCAAATCCTGACTGTGTTTTCACACAGTTTCAGACGTCATAAGTGCCTTGAACGCTTGAAAGCGTATAGGGAAGAGCTGGTCTTTTGACCTCGCCTCCCTCCCGCCAGATTCACTTTCGAATTCTGGCAATATCAAAAGTATTAGGGAGGTAAGTATACTCTTGATGTGAAATAAACGAAATCTAGGATTTCTTTTTTCACGAGAGAGTTGATACTTACCTCCCTAGATACTGACCCGGCCTCTCCGCCCCACAGAGGCTCGGTCTTCAGGCTCTGGGTAGTTGCATGTGTTAGCCAATAAATGAGCCAGAGGAAGTAGTAGTCGGCGCATCCGCGGTGGTGGGGCGAGCATCCGCCGGACTACCTCTGACTCCCTGCCCAGTAGGGGCACCTAACTGTTTTTAATCTGAGTGTTTTATTGAGTGAAAGCCGATATTTAGCAATATCAAAAGTATTAGGGAGGTAAGTATCAACTCTCTCGTGAAAAAAGAAATCCTAGATTTCGTTTAGTTCACATGCATGCATGCCTAAATAGACACATGCATGCACCTACTGGATTGCCTAACTTGCTTTGTTTTGTTTACAGGGAATCGTTAATTTTAAGGGCCATATGACTAGTTTTTGAAGGCATAGGAAATTAGAAGCATTTTATTGGGTTTAATTTAAGTAATATATGCCTCTTCTGACTTCATGTCGATGGCGTCTCTCTCTCTCTCGCTCTCGCTCTCTCTCTCTCTCTCTCTCTCTCTCTCTCTCTCTCTCACTCTCTCTCTCTCTCTCTATCTCTCTCTCTCTCTCTCTCTCTCTCTCTCTCTAATATGTGTTTCTGCATACATGTACTTTATAGCTATCTCTTAGGAAAATATTTCTGTATTTATTTTTCTCTCAAGCTTTTTTTAAAATAACATGAGTAACTGTATTGCAATTCTGCGAAAGTGGATTGGTACACATGTATGGGGTGTTCTTGTCAAATTCTCCAAACAGACACTGGACATATTTCAGCGGGTAACAATTAAACTGTTAATGATGTTCTAGGGAGAGCAAGTCGACACAATCAGAAAAACCGAGGCCCTGATGAAAATATCCGTGCAAATCTCCGTCAGTATGGGCGAGAATCACAGTATTTAGATGCAGTTTTAGGCGACTCATCCAATCATGACTTGTGGAGGCAGCAACAATTGTTTGATGCCATTGTCACAGATCGTAAGTTTGTCCCCCTCCGCTAGGCCTCACGGAGTGAGAAAGTGAGGCTATTGCATTTAGGCCTATTTGTGAATTTACATAATTACCTGTCCACAGCCATTTCCTGGAAACTTTTGATACAATTTGTCTCAAATCTTAAGTAAGAAATGGTTATTCTTGTTTCTGCAAAAAGGCCGTGGAAACCTTGGATGATATGTAATATCTGATTGCTTATCTTTTATTAAACAATTGAGATATCTGATCTGTCACTCAAGTATCTGACATCATAATCAGATACGTCATACATTAGCTGATGTTACAATCAAAATGACGTATAGCTCCATCAAGAAAAATCGAAAGTCTGTCACGAAGTGTACGAATTGTATGTCTTTGATGAATTTACAGATCAAGCTGTCATTAAAAATTTTTATTTGAAATTTGAAACAGAAACTATAAAGCAAACATTTCTAAAGGTTATATGAGCCCATTTTGATGAAAGGAGACGATCCAATCTCCCAATGAACATACAACAGAAAATAGATATACATGTTATTCTTCACAGGAAACTGAAAAATAAAATTTGAGTTGGCGTGATTTTTTATGGTCGGTCGGGAGAGGACAACCAAACTATTATTTAAGTATGGGCTCAATGATTTAAAGATCACTACCGAAGCCATTTTCAGAATGCTTGATCATTATAGACTTGATTACTATTGAATCTGTATCATATCACCAATGGATGTGTCCCATTATCCATCCTCCATATGATGTCATAATCAATGATGTCATGAATGATGTAGATAAGTATGTCACGAACGCTTAAATGAATACGGACTAAGCATTGTTGTATGAATTGTATGTTTTTACTATTTAATAAACATTGTGTCAAATATTTTGAAACTAATTCAACTGGGCCCTGTGGCTGCCATTGTCAAATTAGTTTCCAAATATTTAACAGCTTACCTGTATAGTTTTCTGCAAATTAATAGTCAGGGAGTTCAGGGATTGATCGATCCCAACACGAGCGATGTGTGGGTGGAGCTTAGCTAGAGATGGGCAGGGCATACCTAAAACTTGAAAGACCCATTGTTTATAATTGCTATTCGTATCATATAGTGTCCCAAAGTGTATCGTTACATCCCTAACTAACATACACCATGAAAAAGGACCATTTGACACTAATAGTTTATCGCATTATTTTGTAAAACATGTGCTACATGCTATTGTTGTGACCTTGTTGGAAATGTCAAAAATTTGACAGAGACAGAGAGACAGACAGACATATACAAGTTGCAAGGCACAACTAAAGCTTGTGAAAAGCTCTATTAAATAACCGTTTAAACTTTATAGACCAGAAACAACATTAATGTATATACAAGGAATATTCTGTTGAATATTTTGAAATTAATTTGACTGGGAGCACCATTGTCTATGTGTGCGTGCGCGCGCGCGGGCATCATATATGGTTTCTTCCCCTCAGCCCCCACATGTCCTTCCTGTTCCACCTCCCATACAAAATTGGTAACTCTATAGGACTTTGATTTTCGTGAGCTATTTACATATAAATGTGGTTTAGTAACACAATTTCAGCAAAAAAAATTTCAAAATTAACATCAGTTAATATGCTACTAGTTATTGAATAAGTGTATTATTAAAATTATTTAATAATGTTGCAGTTTAGCAGTAACCAGGTTAGTATTATTACTACTGTTGTTCTTATCCCTACAGCCCCTTATGGCATTCGAGAAGCAGCTAAGAAAACAGCATCAGACAGAAGGAATGAAGACACAACTGAAAACGTGTAAGTCAATAAGATATTACAAATTCCTCAAAGGCAATAGAGGGTCAGTTTCTCGTTCTGCCCCGCCTACTTTTTGTGCATGTTGGGATTAGGATTGCATGATTATCCGATATTATCGAAAATCGCGATCATTTTTTCCAGCCACAATTTTTTACGATATGATCTTATTGTCACGCCATATATTCTGCGTATTTGTCATGAATTTGTAGCATAGCCTTCTTTTACGGCAATCTGTTCAATTTATTTCCAAACCAACATCTTTGCGAGAGTGGTCGGCTTATATTAGGAATAGGTCAAGAAAAAGTTGTGGTTAATTCTTTACAATTGTTTTAAAAGATGGACAATAATACGAAAATTGAACGCAATTTACCGTTAAAAATTTTTTTGGCCAGCATACTCTATACCTCAAAACGATGATCGTGTGAGTGAAATTATTACCTGTGACAGTATAAATAATGTATATTTCTTAATAAGCATGGTTTATAAATTCTAAATTAATCCTAAATTTGACAATAAATGGCGGCACGAAAATATATAAATCACGTGATATTGCTCCTGATTTTGGAGGCGAGAGGTCGGGTGCATTCACAAATGTGATAGCTAAATGAGATGGTATACACACTTTAGCCTGCAAGGTGAACTATCCGAGATGTTTCTGAAGGCTAACTATTATTAGTAAATGGGTACTCGATAAATGCGGATCAGATCTAAACATTAGATATCTATGGATCTGAAGTTCATTCCTAATATTACATGATTTGTACATTTTCACAAAAACGGCATGAAATGTCAAATTTTTTTATTCACTTTGATGTAATAAATGATGATTATAACAGAGTACGCAATATTATCCAATGTAATAATTTCACTCCCGCAATGATGGACACGGTATACATTAAGCCATGGTGTAAGGCATCAAAATTTTACACCAGGAAATTTCCTATTTTCGTGTTATTAATGATCGTTCTTTAAGCATCTTTGTGACTGGATTTAAAGTTTTGTTTGAAATTTACCAATTAGAAGTCATATTCGATTAAAGCTGATATGAAGACTCGTAGCAAAGCCGACATGTATACATAAGCCAAACCGTGCAGTCCAACTCAACCCAAGACCAATTCACCCCGTGTTTTTATTTACCATAAAATAGGCTATATGATATATCGAAATATCACGATTTTCTCACCACGATATATCGCAGTACCTCATAGGACAATATCGTGCAAGCCTAGTTGGAATCGATTTCACGCTTTCAAACCTGCAATCCCAAAATCTAAATTTCAATGTAGCTATAAAGGAAAGCTGTTTAATATTTTGAAACTAGTTTGACTGGTGGCGGTTGCTGCTTATGTTTCAAATGCTTATGCTTATGCTTAAATGCGCGTGTTTCAAAATATGCAGCACACTGTTTATCAAATTTTTAATCCGTCAAAGACATACAATTCGTACACTAGTTTTCAATTTTCAATTGTAACGTCAGCTAACTAGTGACGTGATTCATGAATACATTTCCTCACTCAATCATATGATGTCATAACCAACTACGTGACGTGTAAGCTGACATCATAATCCTGACATAATGAATGACTCGATATAGTCCGTCTTTAACGCTTAATAGTCAGACACGTTGTACAAATTGAATATGTCTTTACCATTTAATAAACATTCTGTTGAATATTTTGAAACTAATTTGACTTGGCGTTATTGCTGCCTTGGCAGCAACAGCACCCAGTCAAATTAGTTTCAAAATATTCAACAGGTTTCCCTGTATAGTTTTCTGGAAATTAATAGTCAAGAAGTTCAGGGATCGATCGATCACAACACGAGCGAGGTGCGGGGAGAGCTAAACTAGGGATGGGCAGGGAATAGCTAAAACTGTAGTTCCATTGATTATGACATCATATACATGAGTGACAGATCGGATCCATTCATTGCCAAAAACACATAGAGAAGTGTTGTTTTAACCCTTTAGTTTTTTCATTTTCTGCTGAGCCCTGTATGAAGAGGAGGGTGGCTGGACTTGTCAGGCAGCTCAGGGATGGATCGATCCCAACCTATCAGTCAAGTATATGATGTCATAATCGATAACGTCACATGTAGCCCGACGTCACAATCATAATTGACAGAAATACTCCGTCATGAACCTGGAATAGTCTGTCAGTTGTACGAATTGTATGTCTTTACTATTTAAAAAACATTCTGTTGAATATTTTGAAACTAGTTTCACTGGACACTGTTGCTGCCATATGCAGCAACTGCACACAGACAAATGAGTTTCAAGATATTCGACAGGTTAGTTGACTGTATAGGTACCATGAAATTAGGATTCTGGGAAAATTACGATTCAATACATCAATCCCAACATACGCAAACCATGGGCGGAGATTAGCTAGAGGTGGGTGGGGCATAGATAATGGTAGATTCCTCAATTAGCGAGAATGTAAGTTGTTCAAAATACCCCAGTGGCTCATCGTGCACAGACCCAGGCCTCTAATTTTGCTTACAAATTTTCACATCAAGAGTATACTTACCTCCCTAATACTTTTGATATTGCTAAATATTGGCTTTCACTCAATAAACACTCAGATTAAAACAGTTAGGTGCCCCTACTGGGCAGGGAGTCAGAGCGTAGTCTGGCGGATGCCAGCCCCACCACCGCGCATGCGCAGACTAGCACTTCCTCTTTGCTAATTTATTGGCTGAGAGACAACACATGCTTTCATGATAGGATCTTTCTTTACGCTTTTCAAAGCTTTTTAAGACTATTTAATAGACGTTTTCACCTGACAAAGATGGCTGAGAGAGTGACTTCGCCACAGGAGGGCCTTGGACCTTTAAATCAGGTGACTTCTAGTAAAATTAGCGAGTTTTGTCCCGTTGTAATGTGTTTCCGGGACTCGCGCTAAACGTGATAAGCGCCTTAATTAGTTGGGTTTTTTTTCAACTAGGTGCTATATAAGACTAATCTCTCTTTGTGTTTATGTCCACAGGTCTGTGTGAAGGAGAAATAAGGACATGACATCAGCAGAGGGTTTGTGTCTCTCCACCATGGTTCCATTTCCTACTAATACTGTTAGGTTATCTAACCAAAAATTCTATGCCCAGTGAGTTGGAGGCCTATTATAAAGGTCTTCTCACTTTGCCCTCTTGATCCAATTCCTTCCCCTTGAGGTGGAGAGAGTTAAGAGGCGTTCAGTGGTGGAGTGCTCCAGTTCATCAGGTTGGATGGTTTGTCTAGACAAGGTGTCAGGTATTAATTATTGATATGAGAAAGGGAGATAATTAACACTATTTGCCATTGTTATCAGTATTTATCTGATGCTTGTGTAGTCGAAATGTCCATTCTGCACATGTTCTGGTTAGAGATACAATTCGTCCTTGCACTGGGATGTTTGTTGGGGATAGATTTTGTCCTGTCATAGGATTAATGACGTCATAATCAGTCTTGCTCTTTATTTACAATTAAAGTTGTCCGAAGCTGGTTTCTGATAAAAATTATGATCTTTATGATCATTTTTTCTTCTCTTGAGTTGGTGAGTTTTCTAAGCTTAACTAGTTTGCTCATACTCCTCGTCCTTTGGCCTTTTTCAGAGACCTGGTTGTGCGTCCTGTGGACGATTTTTGAGGGACAAGTTTGGCCCTCATCTATGTTTTCAGTGTAGCCCCTGTGGTCCCTTGCTTAATTGCGAGATATGTAAGCACTGGGGGGGCGAGCTAATGTCCGAATTCTTGTGCTTGCAGGCGAAGGACAAGTTGGAGGAGGAGAAAAAGAAGCTGAAAAAAGAGGTCGTAAGTAAGAAGGGTAAGAGGAAGGCCTCGTCCGCGGTGGACATGGAGGCCTTCCGGACCGAGATGTTGGGAGAGATGAGGAGGACAATCAAGGATTTGGTTCCAGAGTTGCTTCGTGGCATGCTTCCTGGACCAAATCCTTTATTGACCTCATCATCTGCTTCGGAGCAGGTAATCCCCACCTCTGAATCAACGTTCCTTAGTACGCTTCCGTTGTTTGAAGATTCAGAGGTGGCCCCATTAGAGGGGGTGTTCCACGGCCCTGGCAGCAGGCTTATTGCCGCGCCCAATAGGGACCGTGGACGGTCGTCGCTGGAACCCGCGGGCTGCTCATCAGTCCAGGGGTATCCGCACACCGCGGCTGCCAGTACCTCGTATGGCACCTTCCCTGGCCAGTCCGGGTTAGCTCTCTTTGCTGACCCGGAGTCTAATCTTTCTGGCCAGGAGGATGATGATTACCTGTTGGGGTCGCCGTCTGAAGACGTGGCCATGGAATATGACGTTTGTGCGCCCCTCGCGGGGAATACAGGCGCCTTTTTCCACGGTTCTACTCTCCCAGGGGTAGAATCCACGGTTCAGACTGTGGCCCTGGGCGCTGAAGGCCAGCGGTACCGCATACCTCGGCTTGCCGAGAGTGTAGCTGGTGCTGGCCGGGGCCGTGGTGGGGCGGTATATGCCCCGCGCTCTACCACGGCGCCTGCTCCTGGTCAAGCCAGTGAGATTAGCATGCCGGTATTATCAGGCCCGCATGCTTTCCCTGGCTTGCCAGGGATATCAGCGTATCCGCCGTCAAGCTCTGTTGCTTGCGCTCAGGAGGAAGACGAAGGCCCCCGTCTTGTAGAGCGCTCGCAACTAGCCACGGAGGAGGATTGGTCTGACGCTTGCCAGTGGCTGGTGAGTGTTAGACCAGATCTGCCCGTGGAGCAGTCGGCTAGCCAGCGTGAACACAGGCCGTGGTTAGCTGGTAAGCCTACTGCTAACGCTATGCCTTCTCTGCCGCTGGCAGAGCATGTCATTGACATGTTCGAGGCGGCGGAGACGTCCATTAAGTCGAGTGGACGTCTCGCTAAGGCCCCGCGCGAGGTGGCCAGGCGTTGCCGCATCGTGCCCCTGGACTACCAGCGGTACGGTGTGGTACCAAAGCCGAGCGTGGATGACCGCGCGGCTTTGGGTGAGGATGCGCGGCCAGGCTCCCGTTCTGACACGGAAGTCTTGTGCTCGAACGCGTTGCGTTCGGCAAATGCCGCGTTGCGTGATGCGGAGGAGAGTGGGAGGGCTTCGATTGCCGCTCTGTCCCACATCTCCCAGCTGTTACAAGGGGTAGTAACAGCATCCGCATCGCGCCAGCCAAGTCCGGTCACAGTCCAGCGAGCCATCCAGGATGGTATCAACCTGGCTCTGGACTGTATGACGCGGGCGGTGACCAGGAGTGTCCGGGCAAGGCGCACTTTTGCCTTGGATAATCTGTGCCCGTCCCAGGACCTCTACAATAGGCTACTACGTACGCCTATGACAGGTCCTGGTCTCTTTGGAGGTGAGGGATGTAGACACCTCCAGGAGACGGTTACTCTGGTCAATAACCAGAGGGCGCTGCGCGAACAGTTTGAGGTGCTTCGTCGTGCCAACGTTCGCGCCGCACCGCCTGCGTATCGTCCCCTGCAGGCTCGAGGTGGTAGTGGCCAGGTCAGAGGCCAACCACCATCGCAGCGCCGGCCTCGGCCGCGTGCGATTCGGCCAGCAGCGAGGGGGGCGCAGGCTCCTCAGGCGCAGTCAGCCAGGCAGCCGCCCGCGCACCGTGGTGCGCGCGGTGCTGGTCGTGGCGCGCGAGGATCTGGGCGGGGTAATCGTTCCTGATGGGACGGTTACCGCGGTGAGAACCGCGCCGGTGTTTCTGGCAAAGGAGACAGTGCCGCTCTTGCACTCCTTATGTCCACCTCTATCCCTAGGTGGACCGATGGGAGGCCGATTAGCCGACCACATGCAAGAGTGGGAACGGTTAACTCAGGACCGTTTAGTCTTGCGATGGCTTTCAGTCGGGTATCATCCCGATTGGATGACAGGCCCGCCATCGCGACTGTCTCTAGTGCCGATCTGGACTCCAAATCCGAGAGATCCAGATCAAAGGTTGTGTATCGAGGAGGAAATAAATTCCCTCATACAAAAAGGAGCTATTCAGCCGGCACAGAGGTGTCCGGGCTTCTATTCAACCCTGTTCTTAGTAACAAAGAACACCGGAGGGTGGAGACCAATTCTCAACCTCAAGCCATTGAACAAGTTCATAGAGACGCCCAGTTTCAAGATGGAGACTGTGCGCTCGGTGTTGGCGGGGTTAGAGAGGGGAATGTGGACAGCGTCGATAGATTTGAAGGACGCTTATTTCCACATCCCCATACACAGGAGTTTCCGTCGCTTCCTGAGATTTGCATTCCAGGGCAGACAGTGGGAATTCAGGGTGCTACCCTTCGGAATTTCCACGGCTCCTCGGGTTTTCACCCGTGTGGTTCTTGCGATCACCGCATACCTCCGCAGGAGAAGCATAGCAGTCCACACGTACATAGATGACTGGCTGTTGAAAGCGCACACCCGGGAAAGTTTGTCGGCCAGTCTGGAGATTGTTTTGAAAACTCTCACAGACTTAGGCTGGATGATCAATTTCCCAAAATCAGAGCTGACTCCATCCCAGAAGTTTGTTTACCTGGGGATGTTCTTCGATCTAGAGACAGGATATGTTTATCCTACTCAGGAGAGAGTTCAGAAACTCATCTCATTAATTCAGTCAGTGTGCGACAGTCGTCATGTCCTGGCACGGGTTTACTTGAGAATGCTGGGGTTGATGGTTTCATTGGAACCAGTCATTCCTCAGGCCGCCTTACGCAGGCGGCCGATCCAGTTATTTCTCATGACACAATGGACCCAGAGTACAGGTTCGCTGGACTCGAATGTGTCAGTGTTGGCGCCTCTGATTCATCACCTGCAATGGTGGTTGGACACAGAGAATCTCTTGGTGGGGGTTATGCTAACCCCTCCCCACCCTCAGGTGACTGTGTATACAGATGCATCGATGGAGGGCTGGGGAGCTTGCCTGGAAGAGTCCACGATATCAGGGCTTTGGAATCTGGAACAGTCAAAGGAACATATAAATCTACTGGAGCTAAGAGCAGTAGTCCTGGGCCTGGAACATTTCTTACAGAAAGTTCAGGGCAAGATTGTTCTTATTCGTTCAGACAACTCAACAGTTGTGACTTACATAAACCGCCAGGGCGGAACGAAGTCGCCCAGTCTCTGTATGATGACATGGAGACTGCTTTGTTGGTGTCTGGATCACCAGATTACCTTGAAAGCAGTTCATATTCCGGGAAGGTTAAACCTGCTAGCAGACTCATTGAGCCGAAGGATGAGTGTTTTACCCACGGAATGACAACTAAATCAATGTGTGGCGGATCGTCTGTTCGACCATTGGGAGAAACCCAACATCGATTTGTTCGCAACGAAGAAGAATGCGAAGATGACGACGTACGTCTCTCCGATTCCGGATCCAAGCGCTTTCGCAACAGATGCGTTAGCTATCAGCTGGGGGAGAATGTATGCATACGCATTCCCTCCAGCAATCCTGATTCCAAAAATTCTTCAGAAAATCAGACAAGAGGAATGCCAAGTGCTTCTGATCGCCCCGGATTGGCCAAGCCGATCATGGTATACGGATCTGCTGGACCTTCTGGTCTGCAATCCGGTTCCTCTGCCTCTGATGGACGATATTATCTTCCAGGGCAAGGCCCTTCACAACAATCCGTCAATGTTCAGATTGACTGCGTGGATGTTGTCAAGGAATCTAGAATTAAGGAGGGCTTTTCTGAGCAAGCAGCCATGTTTATGGCCAAAGCCAGGAGGGGGTCAACCTCCAGAGCATATAATTATAAAATCAACAGATTTGCAGAATGGTGCTCAAAAAGATGTATTGATCCAATGGATGCATCTATTCAGGTAGTAGCTGATTTCCTCTGTCACCTCTATGATGCCTATAGCCTCAAGCCTAACTCTATTGCTGGTTATAAGTCAGCTTTAATGTCTGTTATTCCTTGCTTGGCTAAGAGGGGAAGTGATGAAGTGAATACATTAAATGTATTAATTAAAGGCATGGGCAATCTAAGACCAAGGAATCCACCGGTGATTCCGTCTTGGAGTTTATCGCTAGTGCTTCAAGTACTAGGTGATAAGCCGTTTGAACCACTTAGTTCCATTTCGATGAAACTATTAACACTGAAGACTGTGTTTTTAATTGCTGCGGCCTCGGCTAGGCGTAGGAGTGAGATTCACGCCTTATCAGCCGAGGATGACCGTTTTGTGGTTTCAGGGGAAGGCCTTAAGCTGCTACCTAGGATTAATTTCTTGGCTAAAAATCAGTCGTTGAAATATCCAGGTCAACCTATTATTTTGCCTGCTTTAACTAGATATGATCCTAATTCTAAAGCATGGTGTCCTGTCCGGGCGCTTCGCCGGTACAAACAACGTACGGCGGAGTGGCGCACCGACCAGTCAGCGTTATGGTTGTCATATATTGAACCCCATGGCAGGGCTTCTAAGGACACCATTTCCAGGTGGATTGTAGAATGCATTCAGTTTTGCCATAAATCCGCCACCGGGAAGCAGGTTGACGTGGCCAAGGCTCACAGTGTCCGCGGCGTAGTGACATCCACTGCCCTATTTAATGGGGTCCCTGTGGATGATATTATGTCGGTGGCTCAGTGGCACTGTGAGTCAAGTTTTACAGACCATTATCTCCGTGACACCTCTAATCCTCTCGCCTTGTCGATTTTGAAAAAATAACTAGGCATATATATTTTTGATGGGGTTTCCTCATTGCTTATATATTTCACAATTAATTTATGGAAACAACCACTAATTTGGGACTGCATCGATCTTCACCAATGGGAAGAGGATGTCAGCAGCCATTTCAACAAGGTCAGTCTTGTGTATGGGTTGTCCATTGTTGATTGTCTTGTCACGTTACCCGTTATTTATATGATGATGGTTTTGTGTATTTATGTGGTTCATTGTTGAGAGTATACGAAAATGGAGCTTTTCGTCTCTGTCCTGTAGTACATGGCACTTGTACGTAGAGAGCGTATAGGACATTGAGGTCATTCGACTCTTCCTCCCAGGAAGGAGGGGGGGGAGCGCATATGACATTCGGTCATCTCTCATACATCGGGGGTGTTATCCGATGGTTAGTCAAATCCTGACTGTTTTTTCATACAGTTTCAGAAGTTTAAGTGCCTTAAACGCAGAAAAGCGTATAGGGATGAGCTGGTCTTTTGACCTCGCCTCCCTCCCGCCGAATTCACTGTCGAATTCTGGCAATATCAAAAGTATTAGGGAGGTAAGTATACTCTTGATGTGAAATAAACGAAATCAAGGATTTCTTTTTTCACGAGAGAGTTGATACTTACCTCCCTAGATACGGACCCGGCCTCTCCACCCCACAGAGGCTCGGTCTTCAGGCTCTTTATAGTTGCATGTGTATCAGCCAATAAATTAGTCAGAGGAAGTGCTAGTCTGCGCATGCGCGGTGGTGGGGCTGGCATCCGCCAGACTACGCTCTGACTCCCTGCCCAGTAGGGGCACCTAACTGTTTTAATCTGAGTGTTTATTGAGTGAAAGCCAATATTTAGCAATATCAAAAGTATTAGGGAGGTAAGTATCAACTCTCTCGTGAAAAAAGAAATCCTTGATTTCGTTTAGTTTATTTGTAGACCAAGAGAAAACTACCTCATTGATTAAGCCAGGGATAGATATTAAAAAATTGTTTTCTTCGTCTGCAAATGGACATCTCACTTTCTCAGTATTAAGAGAATGTTTTTCAAAATTTATCACCAGATGGAATGACTGTTTCTACTTCGAATAATACTTACCAGATGTACTATTATGATAATGTCTATTATCTAGTCTAGCTCAAAATAAACAATTAAAACTCCGCACTCTCCTGGTCCTGCCCATACTGTGACCCAATCACAGTCAGATTCGTCTATTTTGCGTTGTTGAAAAGTCGCGTGTATTTAGTGCTCTCTTATTGATTAAATAAGCAGTTTTTACGTGTTTTTTCGCAAAACCATCGTTGGACTCATGGAGGAACTGGGGAAATCATCACAGGGGCAGGTTGTATCAATCTAGAATGTATACATTCGTGCCATAATGACTGTTTGAAATTTCCTTAAATTGGCACATTTTTTATAATGATAGCCATTGTTGGAGTCGCTTCTGTACCCGTTAACTTTTAGTTTTAATTCGGGTACTCGGTTAATTTTCTCTTGCGACTCGGTTCCTCTAAGATGGATGCGCCCTTAGCCAAGATGGCGGCGCCCATGAATTATAGTCGTTCTTGGTTTGGTGTATCCAAGCACTCTGTTATCGCCGATTTTAGCTCTCGCTTAGTTGTCGAGGGTGTTTGTAGTGATCGGCGAGTTATTCTTGGTTATTTAACGTTAGTTAAAGGCTGAGTTGTGTTTTTTAAAAAAATTTTCACTCAAAAAAGTTTCAAATATTTCCTGCCTAAGACTTGTTATCATTAAATTGAGAGAAAGTTAATGTGTTTAAGAAATCTTAACTAGCAAGTCTATTGTGCGTATTGCTCGTCATTGGTTGTCATGTGCAGCGTTTTAATTCTTCTCTGTGTTCGCAGAAACCGAAGAACTCGGACTCGTTGTGCCGCAAGTGCAACAGGTTCATGAAACGGAAGTACCTGGGTCATCACTGTGTGGCGTGCGCTAAGTGTAAGGTCGGGAGCCCTTGTGATGTGTGCGTCAAGTGGTCGTCGGAATTGGTGGCGGAGTTTGACAAGGATCGACGGGCGAGGCTGGAAGGTCGGCTGAATGAGAGGATGGATTCAGCACTGGGCGTATGGGCGGCCCAGTTCAAGGCGATGTTTGACTCGTTGCAGTCCACGGTCCTGGTGAGGCAAGCTGGTGCAGGACAACCATTAGGTGGTCCGGCTAGTTCTGCTGAGGGTCATGCACCTGCCCCTTCTCTGTCCTTGGCTCAAGAGCCGACGATAGAGGAGGAAGATTTGCTGCTGAGGGAAGATTCCGGCATGCCGGATCTTTCAATGACGGCGATGCCTAGTACGTCCCAGGGGTCGCCCTCGGGATTTGTACGGGTTTGCCAGGCGGATGGTGATGTCGACGTTCCGTCGGGCATTTTTCATCCGCGATTTGTGCAACCGGATATGCCGGCGGAGCCGTGGTTTGCGGTTCCTGCGGCTATCCCGGCGGCGTTAGGTGCAGCTCCTATCGGAGTGACAGTGCCAGCCGTAATTGAGGCCGTCGGAGTCCCGGATCCCGTGTTGGAGCCGATGGACTGCGGCGAATCCGTATCTGGCGATTCGTTGGATACTGGTAGTCGCGCTATGGATGCGCTCTGTCCTGGCAGAGACGTATATCGTAGCGTTCAGCAAGGATCGTCGGTGGCCCTCTCATCTACGGGAGAGAGGGAGGATGAAAACGGGAGTTCTTTGATGGACGATTCCGCTTTCTGCACCGAAGCTGAATGGGTGCAGGTTCTTGGATGGATGACCAATCGTCTCGGGTTGGCATCTGATCTAGGGTCTCAGCGCGATCCGGCGATGGAACGGATGTCAGAGCGTGCGGCTAGCGCTCTGTCCAGTGGCTCTTCTGCCATGCCTACACTCCCGCTGGACACGCAAACTTCTGACATGTTGGAAGTTGCGGCATACCGTCTGGTTCAGCCAGACTATGCGTTGCCCAAGGCTCCGAAGGGGATAAGGAGTAGGGTCCGGTTTCCGGAGCAGGCTTATCATCAGTACGCCAGGGTTCCACGGCTTTCCGTTGCGGAACGTGAGGCGCTGAATAGGCCGTTGGCTGGGAAGGCCAAGGGGCGGTCACGTCCTTTGGTTTCTCAGACCAACAAAGACCCGTTCAATGAGCTCACGCTCATTGAGGATGCGGCTAGGGCAGCCATGGCTGCGCTGTCGCACGGGTGTACCGTCTTGCACGGTATGCTGGACTGCACGGCGGAAGGCGGACAGGTGCCAGAGGCTGCTCCCGGAGTTGTTCGGGACACCATGCGCCTGTCTCAGGATTGCCTGGCCAGGGTAATCACGAGAACTTTGGCAGAGCCACGGAGAATGGTTCTCGATTGTGTGGAAGCAGGACCAGAGATGAGGGCTGCGTTATCTTCTGCGCCTTTCATAGGTCCAGGCTTGTTCGGCGGCTCGGCTCAACAAGCGCTCTCTAAGGTTGCGTCAATGGTGGCGGAGCAAGAAGTGGTCGGCAAGTCGTGGAAGTCGACCAAGAGGACTCAGCCGCAACAGTCCTACCGTCAGCATAGGCAGGAGCAGCAGAGACAGCGTCCTAGATCGCCCTTCCGTCCTTCTGGCCGTGATGCCCATAGGCCATCCGGATCGCAAGGACCTGGCCGTTCGTCCGCATACAAGCCCTCTAGTAAGAGGCCGTATGAGGACGACAGGAAGGGTGGCGGTTCGGGCCGAGGCGGCTACCGTAAGGATAGCCGTGGCGGCGGTTCCGGACCGTCATACCACAAGAAGCCGCGGGGCGGCCGTGGGGCTCGTTCCTGACGTGTTTCCGGCGGAACCAATACCGGCGGCTTTGGAAACAAATGGAGTCGAGAATCTTCACTCAAGCGATTTAGCGTCTTGTCGGCTAATCTCGACCGACAACTGTGTGCAGATTCCTTCCGTCGGAGGCAGACTTCAGCTATTCCTAAGCCAATGGGAACAGGTCGTGCGCGACTGTTTAGTCTGTCAGTGGATAAGAAACGGCTACGATCCGGACTGGCTCATCCATCAATCGTTAGTTCCGTTAACCTCGACTCCAATATGGACTCCTATTCCAAGGGAATTAGACCGTCTAGTCGCCATTCAGTCAGAGATAGAATCGCTTTGTCAGAAGAATGCGATTCACCTAGTCACCGATCAGTCATCGCTGGGCTTCTATTCGATCATGTTCCTAGTTCCGAAGCGTACCGGAGGGTGGAGACCAATTCTCAATCTCAAACCGTTGAACAAATTTATTCTTTCTCCCAGATTTCAGATGGAGACGGTAGCAGCGGTAATGACAGGGCTGAGGAAAGGCATGTGGGCGGTATCGATAGATCTGAAGGATGCTTATTTTCATATTCCAATGTCAATTCCTTTTCAGAAGTACCTGCGATTTGCATTCCAAGACAATGTTTGGGAATTCAATGCTATTCCCTTCGGCCTGACCACGGCTCCGAGGGTCTTCACCAAGGTGGTTCTCGCCATGACTTCTTTACTTCGCAGGAGAAACATAGCTGTTCACACTTACATAGACGACTGGCTGCTAAAGGCGGGGAATCCAGTCACTCTGCGCAGCAATCTGATAGTAGTCCTAGACTTGTTAAAGAAGCTAGGATGGATTGTGAATCTAGAGAAATCAGAACTGACTCCATCCCAGGAGTTTGTTTATCTGGGAATTTTTTTCAATCTCAGGGACGGCGTAGCTTTTCCGGCGGAGAGCAGAGTCAGAAGCCTGATTGCAGTGTTGGAGTCGGTTTCTCTAGGAGCCTATCTGACGGCGCGTCAATTTCTCAGAATACTGGGTTTGCTAGTATCAATGGAGAAGGTGGTGCCATATGCGGCACTCAGGCGCAGGCCGATTCAGATGTATTTGATGTCGTTCTGGTCACAGAGAACGGATCCGTTATCTCTGAGAATACCAGTAAAAGAACCATTGATATTCCACCTTCAGTGGTGGTTATCGGAACAGAATCTCCTGCGAGGCGTTCCTCTACAACCTCCTCAACCTCAGATGTCCATATTCACGGATGCATCATTGACAGGTTGGGGAGCGGTATTGGACAATCAGTCAGTGTCAGGGGAATGGGATCGGACCAATGCGCAGAAACATATCAATGTGCTCGAGCTATTAGCGGTGGTATTTGCACTGCAGAAGTTCGAGAGTCTAATTCAAGACAAGATTGTCCTAGTAAGGACAGACAACTCAACAGTGGTGTCTTATTTGAACCGCCAAGGCGGGACGAGATCACCAGAGTTGTGTATGATGGTTTGGAACCTTCTGCTGTGGTGCCAAGAGAGGAATATTATTCTTCGGGCAGCACACATTCCAGGAAGATTGAACATCTTAGCGGATGCTCTCAGTCGAAGGACGGTTTGTCGTCCGACGGAATGGCAGCTCAACCAAGTGGTAGCGGAGGTTCTATTCAAACAATGGGGCAAGCCAAATGTCGACCTATTTGCGATGAATCAAAACGCAAAGATGGTCACTTACGTGTCACCGATCCCGGACCCGTTAGCTCTAGCAGTAGACGCACTGGCGATAAGTTGGAAGGGAATGTACGCGTATGCGTATCCTCCAACAATTCTCATCCCGAAAGTTCTGGCAAAGATAAGAGAGGGGATGTGCCAGGTACTACTGATCGCCCCTTATTGGCCAGGCCGATCATGGTTTACGGATCTGCTGGACCTTCTGGTCTGCAGTCCAATCCCTCTTCCAGACACAAGAGATGTAATCTCTCAGAACAAGGGTCTGTACCTTCACGACAGACCAGAAATGTTCAAATTGACTGCATGGATGTTGTCAAGCAGCGTGCAATTGAGGGTGGCTTTTCTGAGCAAGCAGCGAAGTTTGTTGCTTCAGCCAGAAGAGTTTCAACCACAAAGACATATAATTATAGAATCAACAAATTTGCACAGTGGTGTGAGAGAGGAGATATTGATCCCTTTTCTGCATCTGTTCAACACGTAGCAGATTTTATCAGTCATTTATACGAAGTTGACAAACTTGTACCTTCTACCCTAGCAGCATATAAGTCTGCATTAGCTTCGGTCATTCCTAGTCTCACCATTGAGGGAGTGGAGAATGACACCTTGAATGAAGTTATCAAAGGAATGAGCAATCTGCGACCCAGACAGCCAATTCCTATTCCATCATGGAATCTATCTCTTGTTCTACAGGTTTTAGGGCATGCTCCCTTTGAACCGATTAGATCTATTGATATTAAACTGTTAACTATTAAATCAGTTTTCTTGGTTGCAGCAGCGTCGGCGAGAAGGAGAAGCGAGATTCATGCGCTTTCTGCCGAACAAGACCGTTTTGTCGTCACGGGTGAAGGTTTAAGATTACTTCCACGTCTTTGTTTCCTGGCAAAGAATCAGTCACTTAAATATCCAGGACAGCCGATCAATTTGCCAAGTTTAACTAGACATGACCCAAATTCTTGTGCTTGGTGTCCTGTCAGATGTCTGAAGATGTATAAGAAACGTACTTCTGAGTGGAGAGACGACCCGAAATCTCTGTGGTTATGTCTCAAAGCTCCCCATTTACGTGCTTCGAAAGATACTATTTCTCGTTGGATAGTTGACGCTATTCAGATGTCGCACAAGATCGCTACAGGAAAGCAGATTGATCGTGCGAATGCCCATGAGGTCCGAGCACTAGCAGCATCATCGGCCCTTTATACGGGTGTCTCATTAGAGCAGGTGATGTCTGTAGCACAATGGCATGCCGAGTCGTCATTCACTGATTTCTACCTTCGCGACATCTCCAGCACACTTAATCCAGTAGCCATCGCCAATCTGTCGAACCTAAACTAAGCCACGTCCGACCACTACTTCGCACACATCACAAAAGTCTTCCGCCTACACTGACCAAGCGCTATGCACATGACTGAGTACGACCGTGGATTGGGCCTAGCTCCTGTGATGATCAAGAACAGATCGACCACTCAAAAATGGTGAGTGTTTACATTAATTAAGTGACTATAAATATGTTTACTTCCAGTCGAAATACCAGACTGAGTAAGTGAATAGTCTGGTACAAGAGTATATTTATCCTCTCATACAGACATGAGACTCATTCCAATTTGAAAATCTAATCGATATACTGATAGTTTTTTTCAAAGATTGAAGTTGTAGTAGCTTCTTTGCACTCTACTGGACTGCCCTAGCTGAGACTTGGGGCTGACACGGGTCTGGTGGGTGTTGCATCCCCATGGACATCCCTCTGGTTTTGTGCGGACAAAAGAGGGGGGGGGGGAGCGCGGTCTAGACCATAGAAGTTTAGCACTCTATGAGTCAGATAGCAGAACCCAAGTGTATGCCAGGGTTTTAGTCTCTTCACAACCTTCTCTGTTGGATGGTTGATGAGTGCTGGTTCGAGCCTCACCTCCTCCCATCGGCATTTCCTGACTGTCGAAATCCGGAGTTTATCATAATAGTACATCTGGTAAGTATTATTCGAAGTAGAATCAAAAAAGCATCCGCTTTTGTTTCTACGAGAATTCTTAATACTTACCAGATGTACTATGGCCCTGTCTCAGCCGCCCCGCTGAGGTGAGGCTGAGCTGCTTTCGCAGTTTGCCAAGGCAAATATAAGACGAATCTGACTGTGATTGGGAATTGACTCGGTACCTGCGGCTATGGTATTCCCGGACACAGTATGGGCAGGACCAGGAGAGTGCGGAGTTTTAATTGTTTATTTTGAGCTAGACTAGATAATAGACATTATCATAATAGTACATCTGGTAAGTATTAAGAATTCTCGTAGAAACAAAAGCGGATGCTTTTTTGACTCACTCATAGAGCCATGCATTTCAGAGATGAATTTTTAAAAACAATTTTTTTAATAAATGGACAGTCCTTAAAACTATTACAGAGGTCAGTTTTTGTCAACCTGGCCTTTAACCCTTACCACTCTGGTGTCAAAATTTTTAATTTCTAAATTAAATTAAAAGATGAACTGGTGTTCTTTTTTCACCAAATTTCTGGGAGATGGTGCTGTCGTAGACAGCAACATCTTCCAGCAAGAAAAATGTACACCAGTTTCTTTGATATTGACACAGTAAAAGATAAAATATTGACATCAGTGTGCTAAGAAGTTAATGGCTTAACAGTGTGTTGTTATTATTTTTTCAGAAAAGATTGTCATCACATTCCACGAAGTGTAAATTACGACCTGTCAGACATTTTTAAAGACCTGTTGAACTTTGCTTCAAAATTTCTCAAAATCGGTGGAAGACTTGTATACTGGTTACCTGTTTTTCGACAAGAGTAAGTATATAATAATTAGTATTTGTAGATGAAATGATGGTATATATTTTGGAAATAATACAATACTACTTCCAAAATGAACAACAGCTGTCATACATGTCACATATGAAAGTGCATGAAAATTAGGAATTCAAATTTTCTGTACTCTTTGAGTTAAATTATTAACACAAGATTCGTAGGAATGCTTTTAAAAGATTTTAAATCAAATTGTTAGATTCCAAATCCGGTAAGTTTCAAATCAAATTAACCTTTTAATGGTCAAGCCGGCTAAACCAGCCTCTGAAGTGTTCTTAAGGAATGTCCATTTGCAGGTCAAGAGAAGATTATTTTGGAAATTTACCACTGGAATACCTGCCATGACAGCCGAGCCAGTCATTACAGTGGAAAAGTTTCAAAAATAGTCCTCTCTTGGCCTGCAAATGGACATTCAATAAGCAAATATTTAGATTCTCTTGACAGAATTTGACCAGTAAGAGGTTAAATAGTTTCAAATCAATTTTAAATGTTTCAAATCAAATTAAATTGTGTCTAATCAAATGTTTTAGTTTCAGTTGCAACTATAGCGTATTCGGATTTGTTTGGTTTCTGATTAAAATTAAACTTGGTTGGAAGGTCTCTCAAATGGTAGGCTTTAAACTTCTATACAGACATCTGATTGGCCAGTTTATTATTTCGATCTCAGGTTGCCACAAGTGTCCAGGAAATCGTTTAAGAGGCTACGCATTAACCACTGGACCATTTTGTTTCTAATCAGCCTTGGCTGAAAGCACTATATGGTAGTAGGCTATCGATCTTATATACAAGAATCTGATGAGGTGGTGCCATTGGTCCTGTGGTTTTAGCTAATGTTTTTTGTTCAACAGTTACTCAGCAGAGAATGTCCCGTCACATCCATGTCTAGAGCTCTTATCAAACTCTGAGCAGCCACTGAATACAAAAATAGGCCGGAGACTTATCACCATGGAAAAGGTTGCTGACTATCAGGTATTACATGTACTTATCATAACACAATTCAAAACTAGTTTTATTATAATAAGGAAAGATTAGTTACCGCTCCGGGATGTAGAAATTGTTTGAGTTAAAGAGTTAGGAAATAGTTAGGCCATAGAAATCTACAAGCGTCAACCAACCATGAACAGAGATGAGGGCTACCATATACCAGCAGTCTACCAGTCCATGCTGTCACGTGACTCCACAAGATCTGACCAGAGTGACGTTGCCAGCGACCGTCAGTTAGTGCTGCAGAAGTGACCGAGATGGTCACGAAAGCTACACTCAAAAAATTTCTACATCCCGGATAGGTAACTTTCGGAAATATAGAGTTTTATTGATGCAGTGCATCATAAAGGAACACACCCGCCGTCGGCTGAACCCCCGCCTTTCGCTGAATGCAGGCAATGGACCTTCCCAAGTTTATCCATCAATCAACTGACATCATAATTAACTAGTGACGTGTAGGCTGACATTATGAGTGATTCCAAATAGTCTGTTTTTAACGCTTAATAATCTGACACGTACGAATTGTATGCCTTTGTTATTTAATAAACATGCTGTTGAATATTTTGAAAGTAATTTGACTGGCCGCTGTTGCTGCCATAGGCAGCAACAGCACCTAGTCAAATTAGTTTCAAAATATTCAACAGCTTACATGTATAGTTTTCTGGAAATTGATAGTCGGGGAGTTCAGAGATTGATCGATCCCAACACAGACGTGTTGTGGGTGGAACTTAGATTGAGATTGGCGGGGTATGGCTAAAAGGGGAAAGGTCCATTAGACTTTGAAGTTAGGCGAACCATGAATTGATACTACAAGTATAATGCATCCATACACCAAGATTGGTTGATGTATACAAAAGACTCATAAAACTACCCAGACAAGACTTCTATGATGCTCAGTGAGCCGCGAAACGGTTAAGTTGACCTTTTGATAAGTGACAAACCGGTAGGCTACAATGCATCCATACGCCAAGTTTGGTTACTGTATAATAAAACTCTTGAAACTACAGTCCGGAAGAGAACAATCAATGAGTTTCAGTGAAGCATGAAAAGTAGGTCATGATGGCCTACTCTTGATACATGACACATGTATAGGCTATGATGCATCCATATACCATGTTTGGTGACTATACGTGAAAAACCCTTGAAAATATGGTCTGGACAAAAATCAGGAATGGACACAGGGACAGACACACCCATGCATTGACGGACACATGGTCTGAAAGACAGATTGATGGATGGACGGACAGCTGGCTGACCCACAATAAATGTGTATTTCCCTACTATCATAGCCAAACTTCCCATACAGTTTGGTCACGATACTCCAAGCAAAACTAAAGTTATCGGAAAAACCCTAAATTTGCATGGACAGACAT
Organism: Chaetoderma sp. LZ-2023a; assembly: GCA_034401795.1. Lineage (NCBI taxonomy): Eukaryota > Metazoa > Mollusca > Caudofoveata > Chaetodermatida > Chaetodermatidae > Chaetoderma > Chaetoderma sp. LZ-2023a. Next base: position 38,788,534 of record CM067375.1, on the reverse strand, counting down.
ACACACAGTCAGAAAGATGGATGAATGGACTGACTGACCCACAAAATAATGTGCATTTCCCTACTACAATAGGCAAATGTCCAATGAAGTTTCGTCGTGATAATCCAAGCAAAAGTAGTTATCATGCGAAAACCCACAATTTGCATGGTCAGGCGGACACACAGTCAGAAATAAGGATGAATGGACAGACTGATTGACCTGCAAAATAACATGTATTTCCCTATACAATAGGCAACCTTCCTATGGAAAACCTATGTGTGGCGGACAGACAGACACACACATAGACGGACATAAGCGAAAACAATTATACTAAATACATGTCATCATTAATTATATTGCCCAAGGTGTATCCCGATACAGTAAAATCTGTCTATGATGTCATCAGTATAGGCCATCATAAGATGGTCAGCAAGAGACAGATGATTGCTTAACATTTAATGGTCAAGACTGGTCACGAAAATCATTGCTTAGTCAATCTCCATTTGCACATCAAAAGAAGACTATTTTTGGAAATTTTCTACTGGAATGACTGGCTCACTTATCCAGCCAGTCATTCTAGTGTTCACTTTTCAAAAATAATCTCTTGATCTGAAAATAGACATTTCTCAAGACCACTGCAGAGGCTGTTTTTAGCTAGCTTGACCATTAAAGGACACTAGAGTTGTTTAATGTATTCATGTAGCCTTTTGGACGATTTCAGTGGTTCATTAAGACCTGACGCTTTAAGATCACACTAACTCAGATAGCGAGTTTAGGCGAAAACTCGCGTACATACTCTAGGGTAGATCAGCATGTGATCAGTTACCATCGGGTAAATAACCACGTGTTTAATTTACATTGATTTCAATGCAAACACGTGACTTACTCGACTTACCATTGCTGATAGGTGGGTAGCCTCGAGTAGGTACTCTAGGCGTTTAGGCGCTACTCTAGTAACTTGAGTAGTTACTGTACTTAGGGCGTAAAGTGCGCATCTGTCTGTCAGCGTAGTTGTCTGTATTTCTGGAGCTGTAACATAACCTTTACCACTCTGATGTCAATATTCTATCTTTTTACGGTGCCAGTAGCAAAGAAACTGGTGTACATTTTGAAACAATTTTGGTGGACGATGTTGCTGTCTACGACAGCACCATCTTCCACCAAATTTGTTTAAAAACGAACACCAGTTCATCTTTTAATTTAATTTGAAAATTTAACATGTTGACATCAGAGTGCTAAGAGTTAGTGATCTGATTTGGCTGAAATCTAATGACATATTACTGTAATTAAAACATTGTCTCCAGGCGGGCATTGGCCATGGTCTGGGTTGAAGAAACAAGGATCGGATCAAATTCAAATTTGATATCTCCGAAATAACTGATCCGATTTCGCTTCGATTGTAGCACAAAATGTTGCGACCATAGACAAGGGTTTCCCAACATTGGTTGTGATTTGACAAATTTTCCGAAGAATTCAACATTTTCTCAAAATGTGACAGAAATGGGAGGGTGAGTGTCTGCAATCTGATTTCTGTCATTTAATGTGTTTTCTTGGCAGGCAATCGACCAGAGCATAGGCGCATCAGTTTCAAAGGATCATTACACCGTCAGTTTTCGTGACAGATATTTTAATATTCCAAATGACAATACCAACAACAATAAAGATACTCAGATTTCATCTTTAAGTAATAATGGTGTCACACAAGCACTCGAGACGTTAGACATCTCATCACCTGTGAACTCTACTGATACGTCATGTGATAAAACATGACAATAGGTCATGTGTTTGGTTGTCATGTCGACTGTTGAATGTATGTACAGTTAAGACCTGTCTATAATGGACATATTGTTGGCCATAAAAAATCAGCAATCACCCTTTAAACCTCAAATTTGATCAAGAAAATGTATATTTTGAGAAAATATCCATGTGCGGACCAAGAGATTATTTTGATAATTTATCACTGGAATGACTGTCTCCGTTATCGTGAAAATTTCAATTTTCTCATACAAAATGACCATTTGCAGACTAAGAGAAAACTAATTTTGAAAATTTACCACTGAAATGGCTGGCTTGCTTATTGAGCCAGGCATTCCAGTCGTCAATTTTCAAAGATACTCTTCTCTTGGTCTGCAAATGGACACCTCTCAGGACAATTGCAGAGGCTGTTTTTGGCCAGCTTGAGTGTACAACTCATTTGCGCCGGTATAAAGCTGATGATGATGGCGATTCATTATGATGGGTATGACCAAACTGGTCTTGAGAAAAATCCATTTATTTGCCAAGACTACTTCTGAAAATTTACCACTGGAATGACTGGCTCGATAACCGAGCCAGTTATTCGTGTTAAATTTGATCATTGAATTTGACCATTAATAAGACCCGCAAATTTGTAGCTTCCACATGTAAAATCAGCTTTTTCCAATTTGCATACAAGATGAAGTAATAAATCTGGAAATAGCTGATTGTCAGAGTGTGAAGATTTAGCAATCTTTTTAGCTCACCGAGCCTGACAGGCCAAGTGAGCTTATACCGTGGCGACCATCCGTCATCTGTCCGTCTGTCCATCAACTTTTTCTTTAAACGACTTCTCAGGAGCCACCAGGCCGATTTCAATTATATTTGGAAGGAACAATGTGTAGGGCATGAAGATCTAAGTTTGTTAAAATGCAGCCGGTCGGCCAATTTGGCCAGCAGCCATCATGGATTTTGGCTGATTTTTAGAAACGTCTAAAAATGTTCTCCAAAACCATTGGTTCAAAACTTATGAAATATCATGTAGGGCAAGAGCTGAACCAAGTTTGTTCAAGCTAAATGGATTGGCCATTAGGCAAATGGTTCGACAACCATCTTGGATTCACTAAAATGACTTCTCCAGAACCGTTGAATGGATTGGACTGAAATTTGGAAGATACGGTTAGGGACTAACTGCTAGGGGCCATTAAATTTTGGTCACGGGAGGTTGATAGGTAAAAAAACATGGCCGCCATGGACCAATCAAAATGTAGCATGTTTGGCGGCCATATTGGATTTTTTTGTTTGATGGATTTTGAAGCCGAAATTGGTTTTCTATACGTATTTGGCTATGCTGATTTCAACTATGTCATTTCTGAAACTATCAAATAAACTGTTTGGCAGCATGCAGTAAAATTACCATCTACACTGTAATACAGGTGGTCTTTATAGCAGGTTGGACTGCATTCCACAATCCTTTGAATCATATGGCCGAGTGGCTCGGTTGTCTGTTAGCTCAGTTCTTTGGTGTTGGTTGTTGTTGGTTTAGTTTTATTGGCCACTCACACTTAGATGTATTCGAGCGATGGCATTCTTTGAGGTGCTTCCCCGAAGGGTTGCATAAATAAATGTCAAAACTGAAATAATAAAAAATTAAGAGGTTGCTAGGGGTGTATGCATTGCCTGTTGTTTCCTAATGATCTGTTGTTGGTGGGTTTAGGTGTTGTATGCCGTGTAAAGGATGGGTGGGAGGGGTAATTACTTTATTTCTCTTGCTGGTAGGATGGAGGTGGAGGGCCGTCCTGTGAAATGAAATCTAAGAACGGAAATTAAGCAGAGTTTTTAAATAAGAAATATTAAGAGATGAAACTGAGAGATAATACTATCAAATAAATATAAGTAACTTAGAGTAATGTGTATATATAAACAACAAAGGGGACAAATTTAACTTAAATTCTAGTGTTTGCAAACGAAAGATCCAAAGTTAAAACTTAAAATTATAACTTGTCGTTTGAAACAATAAGTTAGGTGCGTATGTAGATGTTTATGGAGTATTGGGTCAAGTAGTTGTCCGAACTCAGTTCAGGCACAGGCGACGAAGAAGGGCGATCTCTCATATTCAGTGCGGAGTGTTTATCTAGGTGAGCATCAGCATCCACATCCATCAGGACGTCAGCCTCCCATGCAGGCCAGACACGATCCCACACCTCAGCGTCACTCCCATCATCTGGACTGCACATCTCATTTCCATCCCAGATCGTGGCCAGCAGACCCCTCCCCCCAGTCCAGACTCGGCCAGGAAGCACACCACCAACAAAGCAAATGGTCCACATAGCGATGCCACACGACCAACAGCATCCGTTCAGGACCAGCTTTGGCAAACCTCCCTGGGATTTTTGATTGTCTTTGCCTGTATATGGCTATACACGCAGGTGCCCCTTTAGGCAGGTGTGTGGATACCCATATATAAACAGAAGCGGTTATGACGGTCTAGGTGTCAGATTAATGTGCTTTAATCCATTGGTCAAATACTTACTTTTCTCGTCTGATCCTATCCCTTTGGAGATGCAAAAAAGATTTAAACCTCTGTCCATGAGTTGTTTAACGTCCGCCTGGCTTATGTGCTGTCCAACTACTTTACATCCTTTCCAAAGGACAGTTAGTGTATATTTTAATATTGTTTGTCTGTCTATCCTTTTATTTATCAGTCTGCCCTTAGTTCAATCATTTTTCTTATGGTTACTATCTCTCATTGGTCTTAGTATTTATTTTTCTTTTGATTACATAGTATCGTCCATATAATTCAACTCATTATGCTGCATTACCTACACTGGTATTAAAGGATAACTAACCTCATCTCTCGATAGCCCTTCAGATGATCTAATATGCCACTCATAAACTATGCAGGTGATTTTAAGCTTTTTATCATGCGGCGAAAGAAAGATATGCAGGCTTTAGTAGGTAAATGTTAGTAAATTTCTACACCCTATGATGGCTGCCATGATTTACTTTTCAACCAATCAGGAAAAAACCTAGTGTATCTGCCTCGGTATATATGCTCAGTCATAGAGGTGCCATCTATAGCTTGACAATGTGTCTTAAAAGCAACCATACAGGTAAGCTGATGAATATTTTAAAACTAATTTGACTGGAAGTTGTTGCTGCCTTAGGCAGCAACAACTTCCAGTCAAATTAGTTCCAAAATACTCAACAAGATGAGTATAACATAATAAAGAATGTAATGCATTGGCACATACATGACATCGCACACCATCGCTTGAGGAGACGAAATGGCGCCGATCACTGTTCAAGATTTACTCAAAATTACAACGCAGATAATTGTGATACGGATAAGGGAATGTGAGAGGATATAAATGATATGGAATCTATAAACCATAAGCTATCAGTACAATGCATTCTTTGATATGAGATTAGCATCTCTTTAAAGACTATTAGTTAGATTATCCTAGGTGCTTTTGTAGCTGCTGTGTAGGATTTTCTGATTTTAATGTTAATGTGTAGTGTGAGTTGAAGTTTATTTTTAAAATAATTTGACAATGTCATTGCTGCCTTAGAAAGCAACAACTTTCAGTCAAATAAATTCCAAAATATACACCATTATAATAGATGTCAGAGGACACAATACATATCTTGGATATTTAGCCAGCAGAAGAAAACAGTTAATTAATTTGTAATTAGTTTTATATGACCGGTGCTGATAAAACTTGTCATGACTAATAAATCATTGATGGTGGGAAGAAAAACATGTCTTATTTCACCTACAAAATTGCCAAAACTGCAGAATGACAGGTCTTTAGTAATCATTTCACTGCTGAAATGCATGTCACAATTAGCCTACTGGATTGCAAGTCTCAATTAACCCTTTTGCTGCTGAATTGCAAATCTTCATTAATTATTTAGTGTTTTATTGCTGAATAACAAGTTTCCATTAACTCTTTTACTGCTGAATTGTAACCTTTTACTGTTGAGTGGCAGGGTCCATTAAACCTTTTACTGCTGAATTGCAAGGCACAGTTAACCCTTTTACCGCTGAATTGCAAAGTGCTTTCCCATTTGGAAGCGATCTTGAATTTTTTTCCTGCCAATTACTATAGTAAAGCAATTGGAAACTTAAAATATCTTCACGAGAATCACTGAATCGACATTAACCACATTTAGTAGGATGCATACTTGTTCTTATTGCAATTCTGGCCAAAACATAAATGGTTCTACTTATAATCTATGGCATTTCTAGCTGAAATGACTATGTTCCAGGTGAGCGATACAGGCCCTTCAATAAGACAGGTTTGACTGTATAACTAATCGCTGTAGCAAGATGTGCCTCAGCTTATACTGTGTGACATGTTTAAGGTATGTAACCTTTGTAACATGATAATGGTGTGGAATTAAACTTGCGTGTCATACAATTATAATCATAGTCGTCAGATTTTCACCTGCCAAGTTTTTTTGCAGAAAGAAAGTTAAAATCATTATGTTGTTATCGCATGAGAATGCCAACCCAGTGCTCACTTGTAAAAGATGTGTATTGTGATAATAAATAAAGAACAACTACACACACAATAGAGTGATCCAATCTGTCAATCAAGTGTCATAATCAAAATATGTCACTTGTTAGCTGATGTAGGTCCGTCACGAGTGGCAAATTTCAGTCATGAAAATGTCTGAATTGTATTTCTTTGGTAAATTTACAATTTTATACACACAGTCAAATTAGTTTCAAAATATTCAACAGGTTACCTGTTTAGTTATCGTGAAACTGGGACTCTGAGAACTCGGGTTTCATTGTGTTAAAGTTAAGTCAAATGTGAGCATGAAGTGGACGTGTCTTAGCTAGAAATAGATCCATGTTTTTTGAGACAAAAGGATTCAGACAGGCCACATGTTTGACCTCCTGCTTTCAGATCCACATTCGAATGACCACATTATATTTGCTAGGAACATTATATTTTATTAACCCTTTAATGGATAATGTTGGTCAAGAAAAAAGATGTGTTCATTGAATGTCCATTTGCAAGCCAAGATAAGACAATCTTTGAAAATTTACCAGTAGAATGAGTGGCTTGAGCCAGTCATTCATATGGTAAAATTTGTTTAATGGTCTGCTTTGGCCTACAAATGGACACATTCCTCTTTACCACTGCAAAGGTGCATTTTGACCAGTTTGTTCATTAAAGTGTTAAAGACCTACCTGTCTATATTTTGATTCTCACGGAAGTGATTGTTTATCGCTCTCTTGTCTCAATAGTAGTGTAATTTACCCAGCATGCAATGTTCAAGACATTTTCGTTTCAAATATCAGTTGTCAGTCGTTTCAATTATTTAATTGTACTGACTGGTGATTTTTTAAATGAATATGATGTCTGAAAATTGCACGATGGGTAAATTGTACTATTGTTAATGGAACATGAGAGCGTTATAACTCTTTAAACCTAATATTTGTACAAAATTAAATTTTCTCATAGAAAATGTCAATTTGCAGACGAAGAGAAGACTATTTTTGAAAATTTAACACTGAAATGACTGGCTCGGTAATCGAGCCAGTCATTCCAGTGGTTAATTTTCAAAAAGTCTTCTCTTCGTCTGCAAATGGACATATCTCAAGACCACTGCGGAAGCTGTTTTTGGCTGATATGAGTGCTAAAGGATTACGGCAGGCATGACTGTACACAGATGCTTAGCTAGAAATACAATGCTTCTGTTGTTAATTTGAGTGAGCCATTGAGAAACTATCCATGAGACTTTACCCATTCATCAACCATTTAATAATACTTCTCATTAATCTCTTGGCTGATTTTAATCAAACTTGGCTAGGAGTCTACTAGTCAGTAGTTTTTACCTTATGCCAATAGAAAGTCAACTTCACCGACTCACGCGTTTACGCTCTGTTTTGCTAATGCACTTAGTGATCCTGTGACCTAGATTTTGACCCTTTGGCTTGAAACTGAACATACTTTTAGCAGACCCCAAAATGAATGTACTCGATGTGGTGATTGAAATTCTACCTTTTTGCATGCAAGGGTGATGGCCAAGAATGCATGTTGCGCTATGCACTTACTGACCTGCTAACCTAGATATTTGACCTGAAACTACTCTCTAGCCCGCTTAAATATAATTAGATGTGCCAGATTTAATGTTTCTACCATTGCGCATTCCCAAGTTATGGCTAAAAATGTGTATTCCAGTATGAACTTTCTGACCTATGTATACCTTTTGACCTCGACCATAAAACTATTTCTAGCCACCATTTCTATATTTTTGCGTTCACGTTATGGCCAAAGAAGTGTACATTGGTATAAACCTAATGAACCAGTGGACAAGATAAGACCTTTCCAGTTTTAGGTATGCCCCCCCCCCCCCTCTAACTAAGCCTCACCCACACATCGCCGTGTTGGGATTGATCGATCACCAAATACCCAGACTATCAATTTCCTGAAAACTATACAGGTAAGTTGTTGAGTATTTTGTAACTAATTTGACTGGGTGCTGTTGCTGCCTATGGCAGCAACATCACCCAGTCAAATTAGTTTCAAAATATTCAACAGGATAATTATTAAGTAGTAAAGACATACAATTAGTACAACAACGCATATATATATATATATATATATATATATATATATATATATATATATATATATATATTCCTTCAATTATGCGTTCGTAACGTACTTATGTACGTCATTCATGACATCATTCATTATGATGTCATTCTACACGCCACATAGTTGATAATGAAGTCATATGATGGATGGATACAGTGGAAAGGTCCATTGACCTTTTAACATGAAACTCAAACTATTTCTAGCCAGCCTCAGTATTAATCCAATGTACCAAACTTGGTGAGTCTACCTTCTTGCATTTCTGAGTTATGCCCAAAAGTGTATATTTTAGTATGAAACGAGTGACCCAGTGACCGCGATATTTGCCATTTTAACCTGGCACTTCACTTCTCTTATGGTCCAAATTTGGTGATTCTACCTCCTTGCATGCCAGAGATATTCTGCAGATAAATAAACAGAGACAGATGGCAATAGTCACAGCACTCTCACCAGACTTCGGTGACGTGAGTATTCGGCGACATAAGTAATGAATAAATTATGTTTATATAGGGCTAAAGATAATATGGCAATGAGATGAACACTGTTATCCATAGATAGCTGATGATTGTGATACTTGAGTAAGCCGGCCAGAATCGCTTTTCCCTAACTCATGCAACAAACCACAAGTTCTTCATCCATTATCAACATGATATATCATGAATTTCGCTTCTCCCAAACCGAACCAAACCTCTTTAAACTGAACACATGAGAACTCACCGGATTCTAATATCTTCCAGGAAGAGAGGGATCCTAACTCACTCAAGTACCTGATGTCATAATCACTTATGTTACTCTCAGAATGATGTTGCCGTCATGAAAATCGAAATCTGTCACAAAAGTGTACTAATTGTATGTCTGTGATGAATTTAGAATTGAATAAAGTTTCTGTTGAATACTTTGACATACCCGGTTAGCAGCAACAGCCCCAGTCAAATCATTTTCAAAGTATTTAACATCTAGTCTGTAGGCCTATAGTTATCTTTAAATTTGGATTCTGGGAATTCGGGTTTCAGAGGTTTAAATCGATTCCAACACAATAAGTGGAAGGAGCTTAGCTAGAAATTGGAAAATATAGTTAGAAAGGGACCCCTCCATTTAACCTTTACTCCTGAAACCTCCAGTCAAAATAATTTCAAAAATATTCAACAGCGTAACTGGAGTAGTCTTGTAATTGAGGTTCTGAAATTTCAGCAATTAAAGGCAATGGAATCCGTTCACTCATTTTCAAAATAATCAACAGCTGTCGTGAATGCTTGGCTTGAAATTGAGATATTAGGATTTTAGCATTGATGTATAGACGTAAACATTGAAAAATGATTATATAAAATTTATTCACATTTAAAATTGAAATGGTTTAATAATTACGAGCCATATATCAGTCCTATCTTCCCACATTATTATATATTTACTGTTCGAGATACGAGTATCTCAGCATTGAAATAGTTAACCCTTTAACTCTCAAGCTGAACACGGCTTCTGTGGTCCTGAGAAATTATCCATTTGTGGAACAAGAGAAGACAATATTTTAAGATTTACGACTGGAATGGCTGGCTCCTTTATCGAGGCAGTAAATTGAAAAAAATTGATTCTTGATTTGCAAATGGATTTATTTGTCTTGGCCATTTTGTGCCAGCTTGACCATTAACCCTTGAATTTAATCAAGAAAATTTCATTTTCCTCAGAAAATGTCTATTTGCAGACCAAGAAAGACTATTTTTGAACATTTACTACTGGAATGACTGGCTCGGTTATCCATTTAGTCATTCCAGTGGTAAATTTTCAAAAACAGTCTTGTTTTGGTCTGCAAATGGACATTTCTGAAGAGCACTGCTGAAGCTGTTTTTGGCTGATATAAGTGTTAAAGGGTTAGACTATAAGGTTTACCGACGTAACAATATTTCAGACTGACAGGAAAAATATGGATTTTATTGACAGTGGTTTGATTGGTGCTTTGCAAAATAATGATACTAATTTAGCATGTGAGAATATAGTGCTGTTTTTAAATGTCACAGTAACTTTTTAATCATCAAATTTGGTCAAGAATATTTTAATCTTAGGAAATGTCCATTTGCAGACCAGTAGACGAATATTCTTGAAAACTTACACTGGCATGACAAGCTTGGTTATCAGAAGTCATTACATTGGTAAACTGTATAAAATAGTCTTCTCTGGGTAAAAAATTAAAAAGATAATTGTAGAAACCAGCTTATCCTTTAAATGATTACCGCAATCACACAAGCATATGAATATTTTGAAACTAATTTGGCTTGAATCAAACGTCTTCCAATTGAATTAGTTTGAACAGATTCACTATTTCTTCCATTGTGATGCTTACCATTTATGGTCAGAGGATTACTTGTGGCAAGTGTTGCTGAAGACTGATACTGTCGTAACACTTTAACCATTGAATTTGTACAAGAAAATTTCAATTTTCTCATAGAAAGTGTCCAGTTGCAGACCAATAGAAGACTTTTTGGAAAATTTACCATTGGAATCTCTAGCTCAGCCTGTCATTCCAGTGGTAAATTTTTTTAGTCTTCTCTTGGTCTGCAAATGGGCATTTCTCAAGACAACTGCAGAGGCTGTTTTTGGCTGATATGAGTGTTAAATGGTTAATGGTCAGGCCGACCAAAACCAGCCTCTGCAGTGGTCTTGAGGAATGTCCATTTGCAGGCAAATAAGACTATTTTTGACAGTTTACGACTGGAATGCCTGGCTCGATAACCGAGCAGTCACTCCAGTGGTAACTTTTCAAAAACAGTCTTCTCTTGGCCTGCAAATGGACATTTAATAAGGAAATATTTTAATGGTCAGATTTGATCAAGAAAGTTAAAGTGTTAAATAGCAACAGTTAATAGCTATAGTCATTTACCCTTTAATGGTCAACTGACCTCGAGGAATGTCCATTTACAAGGTGAGAAGGCTATTTTGTAAAGTCTGGAAGGACTGGTTCGATAACTGAGTCAGTCATTACAGTGGTAAATTTAAAAGAAAATAGTCTTCTCTTGGCCTGTAAACCGGCTTTCACTAAGCAAAAATGTTGAATTTTCTTATACCAATGGCCAATAGACTTAAATGAATGCCAAATATCGAAATGTAGCTGAAGAATGTGTGTAGAATTCATCAAGATAAGAGTACTAACAGCCTCGGAGAGCTGTTCATACTATTACACAGCCCTTCCATGATTACAAGTTACGTACGTTATTTACAGACATGACGCATAAACAATTAGTTTTTATATTATTTTATGAACATCTGTATAATACACTGTACATATATAATATCCATTATTATGATTGGAAATTAGAGAACATTTACACTTAATTCGGTTAATTCACACCTAGTTTTCAGCAAAACTCAGATTTCAAAATTACATTCCCTTTCATATTGAAAACTTACTGGGCCCCTTTTCACAGACGGTACTTAAGTAGGTTACCTAACCCTTCAACTCTCTAATTTTCTCAGAAAATGTCCTTTTGGAGACCAATCTTGAGGACTATTTTTTATGATTTACCACTGGAATGACTGGCTCGGTTACCGAGCCAGTCATTCCAGTGGTAAATTTTCAAAAATGGTCTTTTCTTGATCTGCAAATGGACATTTCTCAAGACCACTGCAAAAGTCATTTTTGGCCGACGAGTGTTAAAAGGTCAAATACAGTATGGTACTTAATATGGCATACATGTCAAATGCTGCATTCTGATTGGTCCGTCGTCTACTTTACGAGTGCTCATATCCATATAAACCTTCGTGAAACTAAACCCTCGTGTTCTTTTGTGAAATAATAGGGCTGTCGCTGTCTAAGACATCAACAGCTTATAGGATCATTGTTTCACAAAATGTAAACCCTCCATTCCTCTGTTGATGCTTTAACACTTAGCGTTTTGACATCATAATGTCTGTACGATTCTAGACAAATTAACATTTACATACATTCACTAGCAAATCTCAAACTAGCACCATTGATTAAATTAAAACACAATTTTATACACAATATCCATTAACAAATTCATAATAACATCAATCAGATAAACAAATATTCTACATAATTAAATATCTCATGTTCTCATTATTGACAAAGCTAGGGTCAATGTCATTGTTAGAGTAAAGACAAACATGCAATGGAGCGGACATTTTCTAGCTTTGCCCAACCAATTTCTAGCTATGCCTGCACATTTCTAGCTATGCCCAGCAATTTCTAGCTATGACACACCCATTTCTAGCTACTATGCCACACCCACTTCTAGCTAATCTCAGGACACTTTTACTCTTGTCAGGATCGATTTTAAATCTGAAACGTGAATTAGTGAATTACTAGGATCCCAATGTCAAGTTAACTATTATAAGTAGAAAACTAATTTGACTGGGGGCTATGGCAGCAACAGCTCACTGTTAAATTAGTTTCAAACAGCAACAGTGCCCAGCTAAATTAGTTTTTAAATATTCATGAGAATGTTTCTTAAATTGTAGATCCATTAAAGACATACAATTCGTACACTTGACAGACTTTTCAAGTATCACGACCTCCATGACCTAAGTCATTTTGAATGTTATCAGCTAACTAGTGATGCAATGGACCTTTACAAGTGTACTGTTTATCCATCCATCACATGATGTCATAATCCACTACATGACGTGTAAGATGACATCAGCATAAATGACTCGATTTAGTCTGTCTTAAACGCTTAATAGTTCGACACGTACGAATTCTATGTCTGCTCTTTAATAAACACGCTGTTGAATATTTTGAAACTAATTTGACTGGCCGCTGTTGCTGCCTATCCAGTTAAATTAGTATCAAAATATTAAACAGCTTACCTGTATCGTTTTCTGGAAATTGATAGGGAGGTCAGAGATCGAGCGAACCCAAATGTGGGTGGAGTTTAGCTAGAGATGGGCGGGCATAGCTAAAACTGGAAAGTTCCATTCATTATGATGTCAGATACTCGAGTGATAGATTGGCATGAACAAGATGATGTGGCTAATTTTTCTAAGAGCGTCATGATAATATTAGCACTCAAAAGAGTGACAGATGTGAAATAAAAAGAACCCCATCAGTATAATATTCTAAACATTATGATGCATGAACTCTATTGCTATGATAATGATGATGTAATGAACCAATATTCAAATTATGCCCTCCCTCTCTCACCCACTCCCATTCAGGCATGTAATAAATAGTGTGTAAAGATTGCAAATGGCTATGGCATTGTTAATATTTGGATAATTGCTCCGCTCCAATATTTGGATGTTGGTCCTTGCACCGATATTATTTGGATATTGACACAAATATGAGATTGGATATTGGTCTTGTACCATTGACCAATAGGCACACCAAAATCGAAAAAGGATATTGTTCCCTAAGCCGTTGATAAATGGATCATGGAAAATCTTTGTCCATTGAGCAACAGGCGGGTCGATATCCAAATCGATATTGGTCCTGCAGCGTTGAATAAATAATGGTCAATTGCGCGTTTTGGATATTGGATCTGAACAATGACACCATACATTACAATAATGATGTGTTGTAATGTTACTCTCATAATGACACATTATGTCTGGACTATTATCATGTGACATCATGCAAAAATAGTCCGTTTTCTGGATAAAGATGGTGCCCTTTTAACCCGTACCATTCTGATGTCAAAATTTTAAATTTTCAAATTAAATTAAAAGATGAACTGGTGTTAATTTTTCTACAAATTTGGTGGAAGATGTTGCTGTCTACGACAGCAACATCGTCCACCAAAATTGTTGAAAAATGTACACCAGTTTCTTTTCTATTGACACGGTAAAAGATAGAATATTGACATCAGAGTGTTACGGTTTAGTCGCCCATGAGAAAGCTGCTAGCTAGACAGTCTCGTTCCTTGTGTGATTTGTGTACCAGAAACAAATCTCAAAAAAAGAACTGAAAGAAAGCATAGGAACTTTATATCAATATATTAACTCCTCAAATATGTCCATGTGCAGACCAAGATATTACCACTGGAATGTCTGGCTCGATAACTGAGCTATGAGTCATTCCAGTGGTAAATTTCCAAAAATACTCATCTACCCTGCGAATGGACATTCAGTAAGCAAATATTTTGATTTCCTTGACATTATTTTACCATTAAATGGTGGAAAAAAAGCATTCTCGTAAACAGTAAAGATTTTTCTTGACCAAAACGTAACCATTGAATGATTAATGTGTATATTCTATGACGTGGACTGAATGAACATCTACTATTACACGAAACAATCAATACATGATACATGGAAGTATAATTATAAATAATGAATAATGCCTCATAAACTAAATTATAATGATCATAAATAATTCACTGAATAAATGACTCATTATAATATTGTAAATTTATTGCATGGAATAAATATATTAACTAACAGTTTTACTGAATAAAGGCTCTGTGATACACATACAGATATACAATAAAAGATCAGGACCCATATTCCTGACCATGGCTCTATGCCCTAGAAGATGTAACGTTAGTGATTAACCCTTTAACACTCATATCAGCCAAAAACAGCTTCTGCAGTTGTCTTAAGAAATGTCCATTTGCAGACCAAGAGATAACCGAGGCCGTCATTCCAGTGCTAATTTTTCAAAAATAGTCTGTTTGTTCTGCAAATGGACATTTTCTGAGAAAATTTAAATATTTTCTTGAACAAATTCAACGGTTAACCCTTTAATGACTAAATTTGTTCAAAAATTCAAATATTTACTTATTGAATGTCCATTTGCAGGCCAAGAGAAGACTATTTTTGAAATTTTACCACTGGAATGACATGCTCGCTTATCGAGCCAGTCATTCCAGTGGTAAAATTTCAAAAATAGTCCTCTTGGCCTGAAGATGGACATTCCTCAAGACCCCTCCGGAGGCCGGTCTTGGCCGGTTTCGTCGTGAAAGGGTTAAGCTTCCCAAGTGGCTTAAATGTGGCATTCTGCTCAGTCTGTTTTTCCTTTCTTTGCTCGCTTAGTGAATATGGGCCAAGTATGACCACCCCAACCCCATTACATAAGGATTTTACGGTTAGGTTCTCAACCATACAGTTCTGCCAGTAGCTATGTGTGATACATTGTCTGTAAAGATCAAATTAGACTATAATGTGCATAGCTGTACAGTAAAACACAGAATCTTAACATTTGTCCAAAAACAAAATAAAACTATTGTTGAATATTTTGAACATATTCACCTTTCCAGAGTATCCATCCATCATCAGACCTGATATGACATCATAATCAGCTCAGCGCGTGTATAATGACGTCACAATCATTACGTCACAAAGGGTTCCATATAGACTGTCATCAAATTTCAAATAGTCTGACACGTTGTACGACTTGTATGTCTTTGTAATCCTTTGCTATTTAATAAACATGCTGTTGAATATTGTTAGGCAGCAACGGTTTCCAGTCATATTAATTTCACAATATTCAACAGTTTTCCTGTATGATAGCGTTGAAAATGAGATATGGAGAATTCATCAATGAAGGGGTTTAAACGGTTGCTGTAAATCTGTCCTATTACAGCATGTACTTTATAAATGCAGGTTCATTCATGGAAACATGTTTTAACCGTCTGACAGACAATATCTTCAATGGTAAATAACTCTGGACCTGCCGAATATTTTGAAAAAAATTTGACTGAAAGTTACTGGTGGCTTAGCCACCAATAACTTTGTAAAATTGTTTTCAAAATATTCATCATATCCAGATTTAAACCTCATGGAAAATGTATTCTGCAGAAATAACATGCAGACAGTTAAGCACAAATCCTAAAACAATAATCTACTTGTAATATATAAATCTGATGACAATGTGTTTTTTTGTACAACTTAATAATGGTGTATGTTTATACATATATGAGCTGCATGATAAAAATGCATTGGTATATGAAAGTTCTTTGATTTATACATTTTGGACTGATTTTAGGGCAAATGCTGGGAGTGCCCATGATGATTAATCTGTATTGAGCGACTGCCTGACTTTAGTGTCCATGTTTCATTGATCCTTAATCATTGATTGGTGAAGAAAACCAACTTGGTTCAGTGAATGTCTATTTGTAAGCCAAGAGAATACTATTTTGAAAATTTACCCCATTCCAGTGGTAAATTTCCAAAAATAGTCTACTCTTGTCCTGCAAATGGATAATTCCCGAGAGCATGGCAGACGTCATATTTTGGCTGACCTCACAATTAAGGGCTTACGGGTGACCGCTATAGGTAGTGTTGAATAAATTTACATGTATATACAATGGATTTTGATTTAATTAACTAGCTTCATGGACTGGTACATGCATGAAATGCAAGTTCGACACACACACGCATGCACGCACGCACGCACGCACACTTTGTTGCGGTTGTACCCATTTTAACACATCACCAATATGCACAACCGCAAGCAGGCAAGCTTGCACACATAAGCATGTGCTCGCAAGAATATCTGAAGTCATTATATATCAATGTTCAAAGCATGCTTTAAATACCTTTGGAATGATTGCGCTTATGCATGCATATATGTGTGCACACGCATCACACTCCCTCTTAGCCAGACTCATCCTCAATGGTGGATAAATAAAATGTACCTTGATTACATTGATAATGCAAGTAAGTATTCCAGTAACCCGACTAACAGAAATCTCAAATCATTCCATACATGGCATTGTACTCATACATTATGGCATAGCAATTATATATAAATCACTAGTTAGTGAAATATTTATCGAAAAAATTTCAACATTGCCTATCAAGAAAGCTTGTCGTAAATGGTGGAGAATGGTTCTACTATATTGCGGATATTGAAGCTTTACAGTAACTATTTGTTGACACAGTGTTATTAGTGTGTTGATATAAAACCTTTAACAATCATATCAGCCAAAATTGGCTTCTGCAGTGGTCTTGAAAAATGCCCATTTGCAGACCAAGAGAAGACCATTTTTTAAAAGTTACCACTGGAGTGACTGGCTCGGTTATCGAGCCAGTCACTCCAGTGGTAACTTTTAAAAAATGGCCTCTTGGTCTGCAAATGAACATTTTCTAGGGGAAAATTGAAATTTTCTTGAACAAATTCGAGGGTTAAAAATGGTTAAGTGTCAACAAAATGACCATCAGGTAGACATCCATTCGGTGATGTTATTCTTCATTATTGTCCACCACGCTGAAAAACGTGGACTACCCAGCCAGACTAAGGAAGCTCGGCCTACCATCGCGTAAATACAGGTGGCTGAAGTGACATGATAGAAGTTTATAAGATCCTGAATGGAGTGTACGACCCAAACGTGATGGACAAAATGTTTGAGGTAATCAACTATAACTGCACAGGAGGTCATAACCTAAGTTTACAAAAGGAAAGCCCCAACCTAGACATCGGGAAGCATTCGTTAACAAGCCAATTCAACAATGTATGGAACAGCCTACCTAATACATTAGTAAACGTCGATTCAGTGTTTAGATTCAAGGTAGATCTGGAACATTTCTGGCAAGATTAGGAAATTAAGTATGACTTCGGAGTACCAAATGCCTGGAAGTCGCGTACACCCATCATATGTCATTGAAAGATGAAGAAAAAACACACACCATCATCCCAGGACATTATATAGGCCTGCACTTAATTACATTGCGAAACTTAGTCAAGCCTATATGACAACTAACGAGGATTTTTTAGATTGGTTGAAATGTCAAGTAACAAGTTCTTTGATTATACATGTACGCTAAAGATCTGAGAAAAATATGCATCATTTGCACATGGCTCTGTCAGCTAGTGTGAGATGAGTTTAGTGTTCCACCTTAAGTCCTTAACCTTTACTACACTGATGTCAGATTTTTTAATTTTCAAATTAAATTCAAAGATGAACTGGTGCTGTCGAAGTTTCTTTGCTAGTGACATGGTAAAAGATAGAATATTGACATCAGAGTGGTAAGGGTTAATCCTTAGCACTCTGATGTCAATATTCTATCTTTTTACTGTGTCAATATCAAAGAAACTGGTGAACATTTTTCAACAATTTTGCCGGAAGATGTTGCTATCTATGACAGCAACATCTTCCAGCAAATTTGTTGAAAAATGAACACGAGTTCATCTTTTAATTTAATTTGAAAATTTAAAGTTTTGACACCAGAGTGGTAAGGGTTAAACATAACAAATACCTGCATACAAATGCAGTTGTTT
The DNA here is from genome assembly GCA_034401795.1 of Chaetoderma sp. LZ-2023a. NCBI lineage: Eukaryota > Metazoa > Mollusca > Caudofoveata > Chaetodermatida > Chaetodermatidae > Chaetoderma > Chaetoderma sp. LZ-2023a. The sequence goes on along the minus strand of CM067375.1, from coordinate 38,770,036 downwards.
TCTAAACACCGTTTGTTTAAAATTGGAAATGTGTTTTTAGGGGCAACAAAATAGCAGCTATTCTATCATGCATTCTTAAACTAGGATTCCATTTACACGTTTGCGTCGGCCAATCGAGCACCCTACGGTTCAGGTCTTTTAATTGCTACCTCCACTTACCTGATTTGTAGTCATTCATATTTGCAACCACCTCTTGAGGCATGGACGCACAGGTATCACATGCCCTTGAGCGGTGTTGCATGCATTCTTAGCGAACCTCTCATCTCATTCCTACCGACATGCTTGGTATCGAGACCTGAGAATTGAGATCCTCTCTGAAGCTTGCTCACGCTGGCTCTTGATTCTCACGGTCATGTTCACCAGCCATCTTTGAGGTGCTAATAGATACTCACATTTTGGTGTATTGACATTACTGATTCATTTATTTCTTAGCTTGTTTGAATATTCTTGCCATTGATGCTAGTCAATTTTCTTACTTCTTTCTAGGTTGCTTAACATCTTCTTTGTGGCTCAATTGTTCTGGCTCTTAGACATGTTAGATATCCTTTTTCTGTGTAGATTTAGATCGGTACCCACCGGTAGTTTCTTCTTGTCTCTTGATTATTCTGACCATGGGGGGTATTACTTTAGTATAGTCGTTTCCTTTACTCTTGGTGAATTTATTATTATGGCTCTGGGAACACTCCTTTGATAACTTAGTTTTGAGGAGCAAAATTGAGACACCTTACAACTCAGATGCCCTCCATGTAGGTAATTCTAGTTCTGAGTAGGATAAGTCACTAAAATAATGTCGCTAGAATAACTGAATAGCTCAGTAGATTATTTCATGATGTAAAATGTGGATTTATCTATAACCTCTGTGAGGCTTGGCTTAACTGGTCCTTAAAACACTTCTGTTACATGTACATCATTGCAAAATCATGATTTAAAATCTGTATGTGTCCAGCGACTAGTTAAATTGTAGCTGGCTTAAAGAAAGAATATAACAGGAAAGAGGAGTTCCTATTAGATGTCCTTTAGGCTTGTCTCCCCTCTCTGAAGCTTAGTCACGCTGGCTGTTAGAGTGAGACTCGTAGTTATCTCAATGGTTTTCAATCCAATATTGTTTGGCTCAAAATTGACAGGTGTACAGTTAATGGAATATATATACATGTATTCACATATCAGCGTTGTACTTAGAGGGTTGTGGATATATATATATATATATATATATATATATATATATATATATATATATATACACATTGTGTATATATATTATAGTGGCATTACTCATGATCGCTTCATTTCCAAGCTCTTTGTCGCTTATCAATATTAAATGTTGCCTTCATTTGTCTGATTCATGCATCTACCTCCTGAAGCTTGGTCACGCTGGCTCTTGAGGGATGTTGCATATTCTAAACTAACCTCAAAATATTCTAAATTCCTGTTTGACTCTAGATGTGTCTGTTATATGAGGAAAGTATCAATTGTTTATTTTCTGCCTGCAGTGTTGTCATTAGATATTCATTCTCTGTCCTAGCTGGATGAAGCAGTTTCTGTGACATCTGTTACTGGTAACGCTGATGCAGCTCCCCCCTCAATAACAATTCCTTATTTAAACAGGTTATGTGATCTTGGAGTTCTTGAGCTACTATCACCTGATTCTGCAGGACTTTCAACTCCTCTTTGCTGTTAAACAAATCATAATCTGTATTCCGTAATTTTCTGGTCAGTTCGTCATTGACAGGTTTCTGGTGTACAGTCAGGTTCTGTAGTTCTGATCTGGAAAAACTGTAGATTCTCATTCTCCTGCTGACATGTTGTGTATTGCACTTGTCTCTCATAGTCATTGCCCTTCTTACAATTCCTCAGCTGTTGATTCTCCTCTTGTAGAAGCTTCAGAGACACATGTAGACTGTATCTCATCTTGCAAACGCAATTGTTCCATCCTGGCTGTATTTTGTTCCTCGACAGCGTTGGCATCAGCAATTTTCCTGAGTAAGCGACAATTTCAGCGTGCGTGTAGTTCTCGTTTGTGCCTCTCATACATCAGCTGGTTCTGGATGAGCAAGATCTGACCTCGCAGGATGTATACCTCATCAGCCGGGGGAATGCCACTAAAGTGAGTCCAATTAATACTGTCTTGACTAGTCACTGGTATATTGTGTAATTCTTTAGCATGAATCTCACTACCTATACGCAAATGACGATCTAGAAATTCCCGTGGTGAGAAAGTTGTGAAGAGTAGCAAAGCAGTGCATCTTACATCGCTGACACTCGACGACACTGGCTGATAGCAAGACACTCTGAAGCACATGCCACACAGGCTCAGATAACAAGGAATACATTTCTGCATCATCATCACCCTGGGGTTTCAAATAATGTTGCAAAGTTGATAATACTGAATCAATACCCGAGGTTTGATTGACTGAACTTGGTCCATCATGAGCAATAGTAATTGTCTCGTTGTTCACAGTAGAAGTTGTATCTGTTACCATAGCGATGTTAGCCGGCTGTAATGACGAGTCTTTATGGTCAGGATTGCTGGCATCAAAGAGGCCAGAATATTTTCTAAGTAATTCTATCAGCCTTTCACATTTCAGCGTACTAATTGGGAATGCAGGTATAGAATTAAGGCATGTGAATTTGGGGAAAACCTACTAATGACGCAATAATAATGTCATTTTCAAGGCATCCCACATTCGAATGCTGTCCGTATTCGAATGGAATCGCTACATGTAGCGATCAGATTCAGATACGGACAGGTTACGCATACAGACATATGAAATCATAAATATTTATAATGGACCTTTCCAGTTTTTGCTACACCCCGCCCACCTCGAGCTAAGCTCCACCCACACCTCGCTCGTGTTTCCAGAAAATTATACAGATAAGCTGTTAAATAGTTTGAAACTAATTTGACTGGGTGCTGTTGCTGCCTATATGTCAGCATACGTGTCAATTAGTTGGTTATGACATCATATGATCGATGGATAAACTTGGAAAGGTCCATTGTATTGAATAGAAATTCACTTATGAACACGCATACGCTTTAATCCTTTAGTAACGATACCGACCCAAACCGGCCTTCTTAGTGGTCTAGAGAAATCGCCATTTGCAGACCAAGAGAAGACTAATTTTGAAAATTTACAACTGGAATGCCTGGCCCGATAACCGGGCCAGTCATTCCAGTGGTAACTTTTCAAAAATAGTCTTCTCTTGGCCTGCAAATGGACATTCAAAAAGCAAATATTTTAATTTTCAGGAACAAATTTAGTCACTAAAGGGTTAATGGTATCCTAGCTTTAGCAGATTAAAACTGGTCAACAAAATAGAAACTTTCTCATATGTAATGTCAATTTCTAACATCAAGGGAATATTTTTTAAAAACTCAGCCACTGGAATGACTGACAAGTTTTCTCAAATACATGGATTCTCTCTGACATGTCTGTCTGCAAAGGGGTATTTCAAAAGATCACTGCATTTCACCTTTTTTCACAAAAAAGATAATGAATCAGCCTCCTCTCCACCCTAAAAGACAGCAGCAGTTAATCTCTGGCACAGGCTGGAACGTGCCAATCTTTCGCATCATCAAGGTACAACTGTACATTGTGACAACAGTTTTGTTCAAATCTGTTACTAGCTAAAAAGCAGCAGCTTAAAGCAAAACTGCTTTCAAAATGTCTCACAAACATTCTATGACGCCAGTCTATGGCAGATATTAGACAATAGCTTCTATCTCATGTCATACACATGTGGTATAATCTGCTTACTACTTATTCAGGTTTTTTAACATCTCTTTAATTGTATCTAATATTTGACTTTCTGTAACTTGCTCTCGAGATTCCAAATTCTGCAAGAAATAAAACAAAGATTGTGATAATATTATGACCGTGTTGATGTGTTTAACACTTTCTGGGTCAAGCCAGCACAAACCAGCCTCTGCAATGGTCTTAAGGATTGTCCATTTGCGGGCCAAGAAACCTCAATTTCTGAACATTTATCAGACATTTTTCTTTAGTAAATGTCAATTTGCATGCCAAGATAAGACTATTTTTTTACAATTTACCACTGGAATGACGGACTCGGTAATCGAGCCAGTTACTCCAGTGGTAGATTTTCAAAAATAGTCTTTTGGCCTGGAAAACGACTTTCTTCCAAAGCACTGCAGAGGCCGGATTTGGCCGACTTGGCCAGTAAATTGTTAATACAGGATTTGAGATTAAAACTAACCCACGGCTAGTACAAACTGACCAGTGCTAGTACTATTTGTGGATTGGTCAGCCTAGATATCATAGATCTAACATGGATGTCACATACCACCTAAAATAACCGTTCGATGATATGAATTTTTGAAAAAGGAGTTACTGGAAGCTGTTGTTGCCATAATCAGCACTCAGCAATTACTTGCAGCAATACAGTTTTCAAAATTGCACTAGTTTTCAACCACACATTGAATATCTAAGACAAAAATTCTGTGATATAATTGGTAATGGTAATCGCCACATCTGCCAAACAACAGCTAGTAAATTATCAGTATGGTGCATAGAATCTAGTGGTCAGTCGTTCTGCTGACTAATGGCTCATCTGGCTTAATTTCAAAATAATATTAATACCTTCAATACCACAGACCCGATATTAATGTATTCACCGACAAATTCCTGGAAAAGTACATTCTTTATGATATAAAACTTATTTTGTCAAATATTTTGAAATTAACTTGACTGGAAGACATTGCAGCAACAGCTTCCGGTCAAATTAATTTCAAAATATTCAACAGGTCATCTGTATGGTTGCCTTGAAAATGAGATATATGGAATTCATCGGTGAAAGGGTTACCAATTCATTAGTGTACCACAGATTATCGGACCATGTTGAACATTTTGAAACCGTATGACTTCCTTATTATGAATCTATCTGGGATCTGGACCCACCCTTTTGGAAATATTTTGAAACCTGTTTGACTGGAAGTTGTTAAATGCCTAAAGCAGCTTTGGCTTCCAGTCAAATTATTTTCCAAATATTTAACAGCCTAAGCAAGTAGATGCTTATATTTCCCTGTTGAAATGATTATGCCATTTTTGTGAATCTTTCACTAGATTTTGATGGGAGGTTCTTTCCAAATACTTACATCATATTTTTCATTTATCTGTTTTGCCGCCCAAATTGCATATTTTGTGTTACTCTGTCTCTCCTGGGAAACCTTGGCAGCTGACGCTAAACTACTGGCTGACTGGAAACAGTAAGGAAAGTTTAATGCACATTTTTTACATTTAAATCACATTGCAGTATCCTCTCCTGCCCCTTAGGGGAGAGGGCAATTATCACTACAGAGATATGCAGGTACACAGGTAAGGTGTTTCAAGCCTATGCACTTAAACCCTCTAACCCTTTCAGAACGAAACCCGCCAAGACCCGCATCTGCAGGGGTCTTGAGAAATGTCCATTTGCAGGCCAAGAGAAGACTATTTTTGAAAATTTACCACTGGAATGACTAGCTCGATAACCGAGCCAGTCATTCCAATTGTAAATTTTCAAAAATAGTCTTCTCTTGGCCTGCAAATGGACATTCAATAAGTAAATATTTTAATTTTGTGAACAAATTTAGTCATTAAAGGGTTAATGGCTATGATTAGTCAAGAAAATTACAATATTTGCTTATTCAATGTCCATTTGTAGATCAAGAGATTTTTAAAAATTTAACTCTAAAATGACTGGCTCGTTTATCGAGCCAGTAATTCCAGTAGCAAATTTTCAAAAATAGTCTTCTTTAGACCAGCAAATGAGCACTCTTTCAAGACAACTGCAGAGGCCGGTTTTGGCCAGCTTGACCATTAATGGGTTAAACTGAAATTTTTTGAAAATTTACCCTTGAAATGACTGGCTCGATAAACGAGCCAGTCATTTCAGGGGTAAATGTTCAAATGTCTTTTGGTCTGCAAATGGACATTGAATAAGCAAATATTGTAATTTTCTTGACCAACTCATTTGACACCAGGCAGACATAAACGACACATGATATTTTTAGATCTCTATCATGACGTCAAAGAGATACTCATTTTTAGATCCGGAATAGATCTCTAAAGCTTGCCGAGACACGTTCTTGTTATTGTTCTTGTTGTTGCTGGGGAGATTTTGTTTCTTTACTCCTCATACAGTTCATATCCAATCTCAGTGAAACTTCACATACCTACTCGAGGGATAAGTACCGACATCATTACAGAGCCTAATTTTCCATTCTCTTCCATGGTGGGTGTTAGATATTAAAATAGCTATGCCTCACTTATCTGTTGCTCTTGATAAAACTTGAGGGTTATTCTAGCGCTAACTATGTACTCCACAACGGAGACGATTTTGGATTCCCCTCATGATGAGGCTTTCATGTAAGAGCCTTACATTTTTAAGTTGTGGAATGTTTCGAATCTTAACTTGTACAGGCTTTCTTTCTAGTAAATAGCCAAATCATCCTACATTTCTCTGATTTATGAAGGCTGCCATGATTTACTGTTCAACAAATCAGAAGAAACATAGCCTATTCGGTTAGATATATGTAGGGGTACACATATACATGTATGTGAGTCACAACTGTAACCCGTTACACTTGTTGTTTCTTGCTCCCAAGCATGTTATGCAAGGTATATTTCACCATAGTTACTTAAAGTATATATGCATAAATTAACCTACTAGCAGAGACAGATCTGGCTTTTGCACTGTTCTAGCCAATCAACTAGCCAAATACCATTTTTGTTAGCCAAATATTAAATATTTTAGCCACATCTTTACTTCAATGTCACTTATGAACAAGTTTGCAGTCAGTCATCATCAGTTAATACTATCAATTTTACGGTCCAGATACAATAGGGTCTTAATATATAAGAAATGTGTTGAATATTTTGAAACTAATATGACCGAAAGCTATTGCTGCCTTAGGCAGAAACAGCTTTTAGTCATATTAGTTTCAAAATATTCAACAATGTAAACAGGAATTTTTACTTTGCCATTGGAACGCTTCCCAGAATTAGTCAGTATTCGGGCAATCAAGAAAATTAAACTAATTTTAATCATTAGCCAATGCTGCTTTTCATTATCCAGATTTCAGTCTCACTAGCATTTAGCTAATTGGCTAGTGGGTACATCAGTCCTGCCTACCATTGGGAAATAATGCATGGACTTAAGATTTACACTGAAATTGTTAAAAAAAGCAACTGATATTCCTAAAGACTAAAAGTTAATTATCGCGTGTCATACATGTACTTACTAGAAACAATCCGAATAGTGCTCTAATATTGTTTGGATTTAATTTTGCCGCTTGTGAGTAGTACGAGCGAGCCATCGAGATGTTGTCTTGTCCTCCCTGAGTATAACGAATCTGAAATGAACAAAAATGAAATAGAGTAAAATTGGTCTTAAGCAACTGGTCATCTTCAAAGTACATATTCACACAAGAATGAAAATAAAATTGTGAAAATTGTGAAAATTGTATACGCTTAGACGCTTAAATTATCTGACAAAATGTACTGAAACGAAATAAATCTTAACATATGATGATTTCATTTCATAAATTAATATAATTTTTTTTAAGTTTTGAAATTGAATTATGAGGCACGAATCCCTAATTAAAATTCAGAGCTAAAACAAATATATTAATTTATGAAAGCATCATATGTTAAGATTTATTTCATGTCATTGCATTTAATCACACAATTTAAGTCATTAAAAGCACACTTTTAAGTTTTATTTTCAGGCATTCTGGTGTGAATATGCACCTTTAAATGTAGGATAGATATTTCGTCACTTTAGAGATGACTGACTGGTCTTAAGCCGCCACCTGTCTTAAGCCTTACCACTCTGATGTCGATATGCTATCTTTTACCATGTCAATAGCAAAGAAACTGGTGTTCATATTTCAACAATTTTGGTGGACGATGTTGCTGTCTTCGCACCATCTCCCAGCAAATTTATTGAAAAATGTAAACCAGTTCATCTTTTAATTTAATTTGAAAATATAAAGATCTGACAGAGTGGTAAGCGATAAACAACCACAATGGACCTTTCCAGTTTTAGCTATGCCCTGCCCATCTCTAACCACCCCTTGCTCGTGTTGGGATCGACCGATCTCTGAACTTCCCGACTATTAATTTCCAGAAAACTATACAGGTAAACTATTGAATATTTTGAAACTACATTGTAATTTGACTGGGTGCTGTCTCTGCCTATGGCAGCAACAGCGTCCAGTTAAATTAGTTTCAAAATATTCACCAGCATGTTTATTAAATAGTAGCGACATACATTTCTTAAAACGTGTCGGACTATTAAGAGCTAAAGATGGGCCGTATATAATCATTTATGACATAATGATTATGACATCATCCTACACGCCGCTTAGCCAATTATGACGTCATATGATGTCATTACTCTGGAAAGGTCCATTGTTTAGCTTCATACGGTAAGTTGTCTATTTAGGGCATGTTTGACTGGACACCGACCATTTCCATTATGTGCAGATATACACCATGTAATGTTACTCGGTCAAGGCTCAAGAATAGTCAGGAAAATAAAAGAAATCTACAAAGTGAATGCCAATTTAGTGGCCAAGAGATGACTATTTTTTTTAATTTACCAATGAAACAATGATGCAATTTCAAAAATAATTTTCTCCTGGGCACACACGAAGCAAATAATTTAAACTTTCTTGACCAATCTGGACCATTAAGCCTGTATTGGTCATGCCGGCCAAAAATGGCCTTACGGAATATTTTTGGAAATTTATCATTGAAGGACTCCAGCCATTCCAGTGGTAAATTTTCAAAAATAATCTCATGACCTGCGAATAGACAGAAAATATAATACAAAAATTTAGATTTTCTTGACCAATTTTTCTGATTAAACGTCTATGAGACTTACATCTGCGTACTTCTGATGATACAGATGATTATGTGGGTTGGACATAATCAGCTCCTCCAGACAGAATGAAGCGTTGTCATAGTCACCTTCCTGGATATACAGATCTGACAGTTCCATCCACGCTTCAAAGTCAGTCTGGTATCTGAACAGAGAAAGCAAAGAAATTATAAACAACTTAGATACGTGTAATGTGTATTTACATTTTATAAAGCTATCCTGGCCTGTGATGTCCATTAAAATTTGACTAAAGGACGCAGATTTTTTGTCATATTACATGTTCTAGGAAGGGGGGTGCGTCCTATAATCGAGTACAGTGTTTGAGCACATTTTTTTTGTCAAGTTTCGTGAAAAAAATAAATGATACCACGGAAAGTGCACTCATTTTCACACGGTACAGATTCTCGGACTATGTTTAATGAATACCTCAAAACATCATCGCGAAGTGAAATTATTAAATTGGAGCACTAAATATTGCGCATCCATTAATAAGGGATCATTTCTTACATCAAAATTAATCCAGAATTTGACATAAAAATGCCGTCATGAAAAGATATAAATCACGTGATTCACCTCCAAACGCAAAAGATTGTTTTTAATTAGAGCGAGTACTCGGATAAAATATTCTGGACTCGGAACTCTGAATACTATATATTATCATTGCGCGATAGGAACTAAGTATTGTACTTTAGAGGTCTGATCCATACCCGTTTGATAACAAATTCCCGTTAATGTATAAGATCTCGCAAGAACACAGCGCCTCCAATTGCAAAAGAGCCAGCAGCTCGCCAACATAAGAAGCGCTTTATCTCATTTTAATTCTGATTCCGTCCTGAAGCATTTAATGTTGGTGGCATTACAAAATTAATACGCAATACAAGAGTTCAACACTGTTCCATTATTAATTTTTTCTGAAGAGAAATATTATTTCTCTGTTATGTTTGTATAAATTCTCCCGTACAAGCCAATGAAAATAGATAATGGCAGATATTAGAATTCTAGTAAACACAACTGCTGATCTTACCACATTCCTAATATGACATGATTTCCATATTTTCTAGGCGACATTTTGTGTCAAAAGTAGCATTGATTTTGATGTAATAAATGATATTTATTGAAGCTACGCAATATATAGGCTGTCCCATTAATAATCTCACTTCCACGATGATATTTTTGATGCGTACATTAAACATAGTGGTACGGCGGTAAGAATGCGTATGGAAATTGCGTTCAATTTTCGTGGCAAGTTTTAACCATTTTAGAGAATGGAATTCAATTTCTCTATGCGTCCTTTCTATGAGTATAAGGATTTTTGGGGAGGATTTGGGCCAAAATTTAGCCTGCGTCCAATGCAAGCTAGCGTCCTTTCCTCGAATAAAAACGGTATTAAAACTAAACTTATTCTTTGTCTCATAAACCACTTATTTTCCTGTCCACTCTGATGATATTCTACGAAGAACTAAGCTTCTATGAGCACTCACCAATCCCCAATACGTCAATACTAAAAGAGACTTGTATGAATTTCTGTAACCTGAATATCCAAACACCTCACCTACTTATCAAACTTCAAATAAACAAAAATTCCTTCTGAAGTGGTCTGAAAACATGTTCATTTGCAGAAAAAGGGGACTATTTTTTTTTTATTTACCAGTCATTCCAGTGGTAAATAGTCTACACTTGTTATGCAAATTTAAATTTTCTATGAGAATTTTCTTGAACAAATTTGAGGGTTAAAGGGTTCAATACCAACACATTTACCTTTGTATCAGACACCTGCCCTGGTAGCAGTGTGTCCATAAAACCACAATAACATATTAACCCTTTAACAGACATATCCGCCAAAAACGGCTTCTGCAGTGGTCTTGAGAATTCCCCATTTGCGGACCAAGAGAAGACAAGTTTTGAAAATTTACAACTGGAATGACTAACTCGATATGCGAGCCAGTCATTCCAGTGATAAATTTTCAAAAATAGTCTTCTCTTCGTCTGCAAATGGACATTTTCTATTAGAAAATTGGAATTTTCTTGACTAACGATAAGGGTTAAAAGGGTAACTGATATAGAACAACAATGTCGCTTAAACTACTTACTTTTTTACATAATCATTGAGCTTTGCAATTGCGTCAATAATCTTATTTTGCGATTTCAACATTGCGACCCGTCTCTTCTCAGCAAACTGAAACAAAACAGCGTGAACATGGCATATGTTTAACTCGTTATGGTTAGATTTCGTCAAGAAAATCAAACTATTTCTATATGCAAGACAATTGAAGACTATTTTAGAAAATTTCCCACTGGAATGACTGGATTGGTTATCAAGCCAGTCATTCCAGTGGGAAATTTTCTAAAATAGTCATCTGTCCTGCAACTGGATATTCCTGAAGGTCACTGTAGACGCCAGTTTGACCATTAAAGAGTAAAATGATTATTCAGGGGTTGATGTTAACCCTTTCACTGACAAATCCCTGGAAAAGTACATTCTTTACGATATAAAACCTATTCTGTTGAATATTTTGAAATTAATTTGGCTGTAAGATGTTGCTGCAACCCTTTCACTGACAAATCCCTGGAAAACTACATGCTTTACGATATAAAACCTATTCTGTTCAATATTTTGAAATTAATTTGACTGGAAGATGTTGCTGCCTAAGGCAGCAACATCTCCCAGTCAATTTAATTTCAAAATATTCAACAGTTATCATGACTGGTTGCCTTGAAAATGAGACATGGGGAATTCATCGGTGAAAGGGTTAATCTGGATGTGACACTAAGTCAACATGTCTTCTTCTCTTCCTAACCATTTAATCATCAAGACGGTCAAAACCAGACTACACTTGATCGTGAGAAATCTCTATTAGCAAGCCAAGAAGAGACTACATGTATTTCTTTTTCAATTTCCAACTTGAATCACTAGATATTTAATCGAGTCAATCATTCTAGTGATAAAATATTTAAAATAATCTCCTCTTCGATAAAAAATGCACTTTCAATAAGCCAATAAACAAAGACTTGGCAAAAAAATTTCAATTTCGTCGACAAAACTTGAGCATCACATGGTCAACCATATACAACAGAATCTTAAAGGTACATATTCACACCAGAATGCCTGAATATAAAATTGTTAAAATTGTATACTTTTAGAGGCTTAAATTATGTGCCTAAATGTACTGAAAATAAATCTTAACATATGATGATTTCATTCCATAGAAATTAATATAATTTTTTAAGTTATGAAATTGAATTAGAGACATGTGTCACTAATTCAAAGTTACAACTAAAATTTTGTTATTAATTTTTAAGGAATGAAATCATCATATGCTAAGATTTATTTTGTTTCAGTACATCTTAAATTTTTTTTTAATTTATAACATAATTTTTTAATATGATTATCAAGCCAGTCATTCCAGTGATCAATTTTTTTTAATCATTTTCGCGTTTTAGTCTGTAGATAGACATTTATCAAGATCACTGCAAAAAAATGGTTTTGGCAAGCCTGAGTATTCAAGTCTAGACACTAGACTTAGTGATACTTCATGATACGATTAATAATATTTAAGTTTATAATATATAAAATATTTACCAAATTAGCTGGATCATCTTCTAGTATCTGTTTGTAGATATCCTCTGCCTTATCATACCTAGGAGAAAAGAAAACATTTATCACAAATATCTAAATACTGTATTTATTCTAATTTTCCCGCCCCTCCCAATTATACCGCCTCCCCCCCCCCCCCCCCCCAACCACCCCCCCCCCACTGTTTTTGAGAACGGTGAAAAAAAAAGCAAATTACCAATAGTAAGAAACAATAAATCTTCCGCTGTCATCTAGTCTTCAAAGAAGAAAAACATCCAGAAAACATAAAACATGCAGCAACATTTTGGTCACTTTCGTGAAACATGCGCAAAAAGATCTTTTTTCGTCAGCTTATCCAGTCGTTCAATGACAGAGCGTCTAAGGCTGTTGTTGAATTGGCATTAAGATCCGGCTATAAATTTTCTAATGCATCACTGAACGCATCACAAACACGCCTCCAGTCACTTCGACCAATGCCTAAATTGTTTCTGTTCAGTATCTTGCCGTTCAGTGATAGAGCTGCTAACGTGAATTATGCATCGAGACACAGCTATGGCATATTTTCAGATGTATCAGTGAACGCATCACAAATGCGCCTCCATCCAATTTAACAACGGATAAATTGTTTGTTCTTAACTTCGCTAAATGTCACCTTTATGTCCTAAATAAAGCCTCTGAATAAATCTAATGTGAAACGAGTAGTTTTTATGAATATTTGAGCAAGCTTAGCAGAAATTGCATGGAATACTATAATTATATACTGATTCGTGACTGACAAAACCGTTTTAATTTCATGGTATTTTTTTCAAACTTTTTCCACCCTAATTAACCCGCCCCCTTTGGTGACCACTACCTGCCCGGCGGTATAATTAGAATAAATACAGTACATATATAAATATATATAGAGTGAACACACCAAAATCTGACTTACATGTATGTGACTGGCTGTACCTTAATCATGATGTGATCAACAGATGTGATGTCATCTGATTGTGATACATGTATATGTCATCTGATTGTGATACATGTTCTCTGATTGTGATACATGTCATCTGACTGCGATACATATCATCTGATTGTGATACATGTCATCTGATTGTGATGTCATCTGACTGTGATATCATCAGATTGATTAACCATTATACTTGTAGGATGTGTTTCAGTGGTTAACTGACAGGGATCCTGGTTCATCTGTTTTGGCATTCTGTAAGTGGAGGATTTACTGATGTGGTTCATCGAACGAGGAATCCAGTTTGACCTTGGTTCATAGCAGTCGCCGGCTAAATTTCACAACTTATTTGAATGATGAAATCTCGTGAATATTTTAGTGAATGCAGCCGTCCATGATTTACTTAGACTGAATGCAGAGAATAAATTGAAATACGATCAAATTAATTGCATTGCTTGCGGGTTCAGAACATTGCCACAAAATCACGATCATCAAACATCGTCAATTCACATAAATGCTGTTTTCGCATTTCTGGTTCAAGGCAAGTCTATGGGATGAATAGTCAGCAAATTTGGCAAAATATTGGTCAAGATTTGCGAATAAAATCAAAATATTTGATTGGTAAATGTTCATTTGCCGATCAAGAGAAGCATACATTGAAATTTTTTCCACTGGAATAACTGGCTCAGTTCTTGTGCCATCCTTTCCAATTGCAAATTTTCAAAAATAGCCCTCTTGTCTGTCCTGCAAATAGGCCACATGAGATTCAGATGATAGTTGTGTTGGGATAATTGGAATGAATGCATTACCTCTCTACAGATTCCAGTAACAGTCCATGTAACCTCTGTACTCGCAGACTTCTCGGGAACTTCGCGTGTAATGCCTCAATACATCCCTGAAACAAGATATTATAATGGCGGTAACCATTTCTAGCTATGCCCCGCCCATTCCTAGCTAGGCTCCACTCACTCTTCAGCACGTTGAAGCCGATTTTAAAATTTGAAACCTGAATTCCAAGAATCTAAATTTCAAGGTATTTCAAAGATTTACTGATGTGGTTCATAGAACCAGGAACCGAGTTTTGACATGGATTCGATAAATGAATGTCCACTTGCAGGCCAAGAGGACTATTTTTGAAAATTTACCACTAGAATGACTGGCTCGGTTATCGAGCCAGGCATTCCAGTGGTAAATTTAAAAAAAATTGTCCTCTCTTGGCCTGCAAATGGACATTCCTCAAGACGACTGCAGAGGTCAGTTTTGGCTGGCTTAACTATTAAATGGTTAACATTATCACATTTAGCCATTTATTGCTGTGGGGAGTAACATTTTATAAAGAGTTGGTCAAAGACACACTGATGTTCATTTTAAGTAGGCATTACCTTTATAATGGTACATTATATTACTATAGCAAGGGGAACGCATATATGATTCTTACTTCCCATGTTGTTCTGAGCCGCATTTTCTGTAACTGACCAATTTATCAGGAGGTAAATGCATGTCCGGTGTTGGTCTAACTGTTAATTGTTCCAGAACATTGGTTTGAAGAAATGTGCGGCTATGCCGTCTAGTTTTCACAACGTAACCAGTTCTCTCCCGCCCATTCATCAAATGTCCATCATCTCAGTGTGACACACACACTTGCACTGGTCAAGCTGACCAATCATCCTGTCCAGTTCATCCATCAATCATATGATGTCATAATCAATGCCATCATGAATGAGAATGACGTACTTAAGTTCATCATGAACTCTTAATTGATACCAGATTAAGCATTGTTGTACGAATTCTGTCTTTATTATATAATAAACATGTTGTTGAATATTTTGAAACACACCCAGTCAAATTAGTTTCAAAATATTCAAAAGCTTACCTGTATAGTTTTCTGGAAATTGATAGTCAAGGGGTTTACCGATTAATTGATCTCAACATGGGTAAAGTGTAGCTGGAGCTTAGCTAAAGATGGGTGGGGCATACATGTAGCTAAACTGGATTTCTCCATTAACATGCT
This sequence comes from Chaetoderma sp. LZ-2023a, assembly GCA_034401795.1. Lineage (NCBI taxonomy): Eukaryota > Metazoa > Mollusca > Caudofoveata > Chaetodermatida > Chaetodermatidae > Chaetoderma > Chaetoderma sp. LZ-2023a. The sequence goes on along the minus strand of CM067375.1, from coordinate 38,754,619 downwards.
GGGGTATCTGCTGATGCGGGTGTACCTCATGACTCTTGTATGACAGTTCATTCAGGTTTGCGCGCTGACAAGGGATCGCTGCCTTTCAAATACTCATTCAGTACCATGTCAGAGCAGTGAGAGCACCATTTTTCACCCAATCATAATGTGACAAATAGCACAAAAATTGTGTGGTGCCGTCAATAGAGGGGTCATTTCTAGCTATGCCCCACCAATTTCATGCTATGCCACACCCACTTTATTTGCATGCTGGAATCAATATATATATTGGAAACTTTGAAACCTGACTTCACAGATTATAAATTTCAAGTTAACAGCCCGTAAAACCATTTTTTGGTTCCCATGCTTTCAGAGTCATAAACTTTATTTTGACCCAGCAATTATGAGCGTCACAATTCACCTTCCCAGAGTATCCATCTATCAATCTGATGTCATACATGTATGATGTCATAATCAGCTAAGCAGTGTGTAGGACAGTGTCATAATCATTACGTCATAAATGATTCTATTTGGCCCATCTTTAACTCTTAATAGTCTGGCACATTGTACAAATTGTATGTCTTTACTATTTAATAAACATGCTGTTGAATAGTTTTAAACTAATTTGACTGGCCGCTGTTATTACCATAGGCAGCAAGCAACAGCACCTAGTCAAATTAGTTTCAATATATTCAATAGCTTACCTGTAGTTTTCCGGAAATTTATAGTAAGGAAGTTCAGAGATCAATCGATCCCAACACGAGTGAGGTGTGGGTGGAGCTTAGCTAGAGATGGGAGGGGCATGGCTAAAAATGGAAAGGTCCATTCTTACACATTCGGGCCAGACTTTTCGATTTTCGTGACAGAGCTGTCATTTTGATTGTACCGTCAGCTACATGTAACACGAGATGTCGTTTCAGTGACAAAGATTCGGATCCACTACTGCCCAATAACTGTAAAAATATTGTGCCTATGAATTGCTGAATTGTAGAGAAAAGAAAGCTTGCAGCAACATTGTTTTCAACGCAAACATTGGTCTGTCATTGACATCAGCTTAATAGGGGGTAAATTCCTAAGCAAATTTGCGATGCATGTAGCTTTTATAATACAATTTATTATACTTAAATGTTAACCATTTAATGGTCAGGCCGGTCAAAAACAATATCTGCACTGGTCCATTTGCAGGTCAAGATTTTATACTTTTTTTTAAAAATTTACCACTGGAATGACTACCGAGCCAGTTATTCCAGTGGTAAATTTTCAAAAAGGAATCTTCTCTTGGCTTACAAATGTACATTAACTATGACAAAATCTTAATTTTATTGACCAATAATGAGCATTAAAGGGTTAATTTGATACCTCTGATAGATCTAATCTTCTGCAGTCAAGTGCAGCGATACACACCTGCTCATATACAACCCACACTGAAAAACAAAACAGCCATTGTACAGAACTTACATGTACTTCTTGATATTATGTGTTAGAGTTTGGCAGATTGCAAGGCTTTAGATGAACTGCTACCTACTCCATTAAACCTGGGCCAAGTTAAATACACCCATATTACTGAACCCAGTGGTCATGTGATCATACAAATACAAGGACCCAGTAGTTAACATGATGCAAGAAATGCTCAGTTGAATATTCTGGTCTTACTTTGATTGGAAGCCATTGCTGAATGTCCTCCAATCCAATTATGTTCAAAATATTCAACATATCTTATTTTTTAGAAACATGTTGACTTGTTTCTGCGCTGTACTGTACATGATTATAACATTTTGGGCCTTTGAGTTAATGGTTATTATTATGGGTGGTCATGTCACATGATTTAGAAGAATTTATGCCATCATATGGCCAAAAATGCATAATGTCCTTTAGACAGGTTTGAATATATTTATAATTCCTAAGCTGGGTACATGTACATTGATGAGCAAGATATTTAAAAAATATGTAAATACACAGTAGCGCAATAGTAATTAATCCAATACAGTAGTACATTATGTAGTATAGTCTGCTCTGACACCCCCCCCCCCCCCACACCCCACCCCCACCCGGTGGCAGATATTTGGACAGATTGACGGGTCGGGTGAGTTAGACCTATTTATGTATTCAATGTTGGAAACATCTTCCACTGCTTGGTAGTAGTCCTCATAACCCTTAAATTTGTTCACGAAAATATCAATTTCCTAAAAAAATTTACCACTGGAATGACTGGCTCGGTTATCGAGCCAGCCATTCCAGTCGTAAAATTGTCAAAAATTGTCTTCTCTTGGTCTACAAATTGACATTTCTCAAGACCACTACAGAGGCAGTTTTTGGCTGATGAGTATTAAAGGGTTAATCAACCCTAGCTATAACATTCGACACAAACTCAGGTTTATTTTGCTTAACCCTTTAACACACAAAACGGCGAAACCGGCTTTTGCGGTGATCTTGGAAAGTGTCCATTTGCCGACCAAGAGAAAAGTATTTTTGAAAATTTACCACTGGAATGACTGGCTCGATAACTATGCCAGTCATTACAGTGGCAAATTTTCAAAAATAGTCTTCTCATAGTTTGCAAATGGACATTTTCTTCGAGAAAAAATAAATTTTCTTGAAAGATTGTGAGAGTTAAAGGGTTAAAAAAACAAAATTTACATGACCTCGATCCATCCTTGTCATCCCAGTTCAATTTAATTGTCACAGAGGTCGAAATTCCTGGGGGGAAATTTGTTTGAATTTTGAGGCACAGGTCATCAATTTGCTGCAATGGCTGCCTGCGTGTGAAAGGTTATAAAATGCATAAAAAACTATCTAACAAGCCAAATAACGGGAGATACATGTATATGTTATATGACTTTAGGTGCAAAAGAATGGATAAGTGAATTATGCGAAGTAATAACAAGGGTTTGTGTCAAAAATTGTAGCTACATGTAGGGTCAATTAAATGGGGCGCTACCAAACAGTGACAGATGTCTCCAACATTTGAATACATAAATTCCTCTGACTCTCCCTGATCAGTCAGTCTGTCCAAATATCTGTCACACAGGAGGGTTGAGTCAGAGCCGACTCAGACTAAGTAGTAGTACTAGTACTTGCAGTCCTTACATTCATCTCCAAGTTTGTCCACGGCATCCATAATAACATCCTCCCAGAGTTGAACAACCATCTCTCCATCACGTTTCTGTTCTTCTCTCATCCGACGAAGAAGATCCCTTGCTTCTACAAAATCAATAATTTAACAAATTATGGATAAGAATATCTAAGTTAAATCTGCCTGCCCTGAGTCACAATATCACGGTCCTTTAGATTTCTGTAAAGCGAGCCAGAGGTCCGGGGCAAGCGAGCTGGTTAGAAAATGTGTGTACATGTATGTATGTGAAAATTAATGTATCCCTTTAACAATTTAGTAGGCTAAGCCAGGAGTTGAAATAGTCGATTTCCTGACAAATCCTATCCATGATTCTCTTCTGATTTCTCAATCCCAGAAGCAGTTTTGGCGATTTCCCGCCAGGGCAGTGGGAAATACTGAGATATATTGGGAAATACTGGGACATACTCAGATATCAAGTGGCAAGTTCATAAATTTAACCTCATGGTTATTTATCATGCTTAAGAAAACATTGACAAGCATTAGTAAATATCATCTAGTGACATACGTGTATGCATAAGTTACAAACCTATGCATAACGAACATCATCTTCTAACTGCTACAACAACACTACATCTGACAAAACTGAATATCAAATGAAATACCATTTATGATTTTATGATGTATGACTCGATATTTGACAGTAAATCACTGTCATGACTGTCTATAGATCTGCATGGAGAGCAGTAGATTTATACAGTAAACTTACTTCTGAGGTCATTACCTATTGCTGTGTATTTGACAAATGGCCATTTGCAGACCAAGAAAAGACGATTTTTTTTAATATATCACTGGAATGACTGGCTTGATAACTGAGTCTGTCATTCCAGTAGCGCATTATCAACCAGAATTGTGGTTTTGCAACCATGGAGCTCGCCTGTTGATATAATTCTACATATAAGAGTCATTTGCAAAAGGTTAACTATTGTGATTATATAAAATAATGATATATGCGCACGTTCAAGGCTCGATCCACTAATACCCAAAGTTAAAAACACAGAGATAAACACACATATCCCATGCATAATGGACTTTCACACTCAAAGCCATAAAGCTAGCAAAATCATCAAAAAGAACTGGGAACCACTAGATAGTAGTCCCAAATGCAGAAGCACATTCCCAAACCCACCGATGTTTGGCTACAGAAAGAATCCAACTTTCAAAGACACACTTGTCACTGCCAAATTTAAGTTTCCCGCCAAATCAGGCCTCCAAGGAAAAACTTTCCAAAATCCAATCTATCAATGCGCAAGACAAAATTGTTTCTTCTGCAAGAATATGGACAGTAAACGTGAATTCACTAGCACACACACGGTCTAAAATACAGATGTAAGGTCAAAACATACTGCGATACACGCAATGTTATGTACCTACTCACATGCACACAATGTCACAAACAGTGTGTGGGGGAAACAAAACGTGAGTTCCACGTGCGAGTGAAAGAACATTTAAGGGATATTAAAAAACACAAAGATACCCCCGTTGCAAAACATTTTAGTTTACCCACTCATACTGGACAAAATGTGTCCTATAAGATTATACAAGTTCTCCCTCACAATCCTGAGGACATTGATAAAACTCATGTCAGGAAAATACAAGAGAAGTACTGGATACACCAACTGCACACGTTGGACCCCATAGGGATTAATCAAGCAGATTGGTGATTCCAAAATCTGAGTTGTTCTTTAAACTAATTAGAATCAACAAACTCCATGCCATGGAAACCCTTCTATGACGTTGTAATAGATGTCTATCTTAAAACGTCACACTGACCACTACGTTCGCTCCTTCTCACGTTAAAAACATAGAACCAGTTAGCCAACAATCTCATACTCACCTGTATGGAAAATTTTCAGTGTAAAAGGTGCAATGCACAATTTTCTCAATGCACTGGGCTAAGAAGGCACATAAGAGTTATAGACGAACAGAGTGGCTTCTGGAGCTGCAGCTATTGCAGAATCAGCTTTACCCGCTTAGAGGAAGCCAGAGGCCACTGTGAAAAAATCCATCTCTTCTCGAAACAGCAGATCAAGGAACTTGTTCGACAGGCCGGCAACACTAGAGTAATCAAGATCAAAGATTACTCTAGCTTCAGGATACCTGTCCCTCCACCAAGACAGACAACTCCAGCAAACAACGCCACTGCTGCAGAATCTCTGTCTGGAGATAGACAGGCAACACAGGAAGACAACACCCCCACTACGAAACAACCTAACGAGGTACACACACCAGATCAAGCCACAACACTCACAGAATCAACTGGGATCGAACACATTGTCGACAACATATCTGAGCTATCATCTCACACACATACCAGATAGTGGACCTCTTCCACAAATCACAGTGGAAGAGGCTGACAATATCCACACTCAGTTCGTGATTCATATACCTGAGGGTAGCATACCGTGCACCAGCAACACGACAGACGATGAACTCTATTCATTCCTCTTCGTTGAAACTGGTTTAACGGAAACTGTGACATACCTCACACCTGGATTAGAACCACGTATAGTCACAGATCGGGGAACTGACCTGTAGAGAGGTAAGACAAAATGCACTCAACACTTACTCTTTTGACCCTTCATATAGGATAAACTAATCCGACTTCTATTTTCTCTGATGACTATAACTACACAAAGTACGAAATGCTATAAATCTGAATCTTTCCACTTAAGGTTATCCAACAAAATAGAAACCTGTGTCTATCAAATGCTAATTATACCCCATAAATTCCCACCACATAGGGATATTACATAAACACATTAATACTCAGCCAAAGAGTCAATCTTGGATACTGGGTAAAATGCATATATAAAACTTTATTTTTCCGGTTACATCACAAGTTTTTTACGGTTACACCCAACCTAGAAAATAACTATCAAATTTTCCGGTTACACAACAAATGACTTTAACGGTTACACAATCCCAGAAGTAAAAAAAATTCTGGTTACCAACAAACTGACAATTGGTAAATTCTGGTTACAAGATGTTAAATCTGGTTACAAAATCAACATTCCCGGTTACAAGCATGAATTTCCGGTTACACGTAACCAGATTTTTACTCGTCCCGGTTACACCAAGGAGCAACTGTAACCGGCTCGAGAGTATAAAATCAGGCGCAAAACACTGCACTGACATTAAGATTTCGATCCAACTGATCAAGCATAAGAAAATCTTTAGAAGCTTTCATGACCAGTCGAAACCTAAAAGAACAAATCCAGATTACCAACAGAAAGAATTGGAACATAAACAAAAACATCCAGACTTTTGACAAAATGAGGAATATATGCAAAATAAAAGAGCAAATCCAGATTACCAACAGAAAGCATGGATTAGTGTGTTAAAATGAAATCCAATCCATTCTGATGCACAGGCGGAGACAATTTTGACCTTTTGACTCCAGCCCCTCCCATTCTTACACAAGAGCAAAATAATTCCTTGTAATGTAGTCTACTAATCATGTGCTTAAAAAAAGGGGGGGGGGTGTCAGAACAAAATTCCAAAAGAGTCATGCACATCCTTGCTCATCCCCAACAGCGGTAACAGACATGGTCTCTGTAAACAACCGTGACAAATTTGGGGCATTCCAGGCATGATGGCGGGGTAGGCTTGGCCTAAAAATAAGCACAAAACCTCAAATAATTTTAAAATATTTTGACTATAAATTAATTGTTAACCCTCCAGCACCCCAACCCGCAACGTTACAACCAAGATCGCTTAAGCAGGCGACAAGAACGATAGCGGACATTAATATACCCATATGCTGATCCTAACGGATGTATAAAACGGAATCAGGAACCATATCGCATAGCATTCGCAGTATATTTAATAGTAAATTTCAAATTATACTCTCAAACGAAGGCCAAAACGATACGTGAAGAAAACAACAAAATGAATTTAAACAAAGTGCTGTAGACCACGGTAAAACCGCAGAACACACATCTTAAATCAAGAATTTTGAAACCACCGATCAATGCAAACAGATCGTGATTACCACGCAAAACTTGACATAATTCCAAAGTTTTCTGGTACAAAAAGTATGCAGCACCCAGAACAAGATGCGTGAATACATGAAACATTTTCTTCAACATAAAAATCTGAGAAACAAGACGGGTGTGACGTCAGCCGCTCGGATAATATGGAGAACGACGTCAGCCAATATTCGTGTTAAAACACTGTATAGCCAACACCCCATTTCATATTACTGCCGATCGCCGTTAAGAAGGCAATCAAGCTGGCATATTTTGTTGTCACCACACGTCCCAGATTCGGGGTCAGAAATTGGAACATGCGAGTGATGCGACACAGACGAAATTCTAGAGACCTCAGTCTCCATATATGCTAGAGAATAACATGAAAAAACACAACCTGTGATTCAGCGGCTCCTTCCATGATAAATCCAAAATCCTTGAAGTGAATAAATAGCTAACAAATTGGCACAGAAAACACTTAAGAAACTCTTAAGAAAACTCAAGAAAATCTAAAGATCTCCAAATGCAAAAAGCATGTATGCTCTTGTTGCTATGCAAACAAGAATGAGCCTCACTGGCAAACGGGTACCCTGTTGTTGGGAACCGGATACCCGGTTCCAGGAGCCGGTAAAGCTTTCTAAATCTAGATTCATAGAGCAGCTAGAAAGCTAGCTTGTATTATCAAGAGTAATATAATGGTAAGTATTGATCGAAGGAGAATGTTTACAATTTCCATGAAGCTCAAACCATAAAATCTTGTACCTGAGAATCTGTAATAGTTACATAGTCCTCTTCTGCTGGTTACATAGTCCCCTTCTGCTGGATAGGGTAAACAGCCTGCAGCAGATCTTCACACTATTCTAATCTTCTGCTTGCATGTCTTGCGCCTGCTAGACTGTTTGTTGGGTGCGGACTGGTATGATCGGGAAGTCTATCACATAAGCTGTCTTTGTAGTGGCGATCTAGTCTTGATTGTGGGAGCGGATACTACGGACTCAGGCACTTATTCCAGTAATTTGTTACTTTAATTGTGAAGAATCTTTTTCTTGTATCTATGCTAAAACGTTGTTTGTAGAGCTTGTAGCTGTGGCCTCTTTTACGGTCCCCAGTGTCAGAGGGCAATATATTTTCTTGGTCGATGTTGTATATGCCATGCATGTATTTGTACACTTCAATAAGATCACCTCGTAATCGGCGGTACACTAGCCTTGTTAATTGTAATATCTTCAGGTGCTCTTCATATGGTGTGTCTTTTAGCCCTGGTACAAGTTTTGTTGCTCTACATTGTATGTGGTCAAGAAGCTGAACATCTTTTTTGTACAGCGACAACCAGATTACATTCCCATATTCCAGGTGAGGCCTAACCAGACTTTTGTACAATAGTATCAATGTATATTTGTCCAAGAAATCAAAGGTTCTCTGTATCATCCCGATGACTTTATTGTTAACTGTGGTTTTAGCGTGCTGGGTGAATTTCAATGTGATGTCGATATACACGCCACAGTCTTTTTCACAGGTAGTTTCCTCAAGGGTGATAATTTCTTTATTGTCTTACATGTTGCATTGTGATTTACTCTTTGAACCACACAAGTGCATAACTTTGCATTTAGATGCGTTGAAGCACAGCTGTCATATCTCTGACAAGTTTGTTAGGTTGTTCAAATATGTCAGCAGTCTCTCTTAGTCTTCTTTGGAGGATATTTTCGCAAAAGGTTTTGTGTCATCTGTGAACATTTTGATCATGCTGTTAACTATGGCTGGCATGTCGGTGATGAAACAGATGAACAGTACTGGTCCCAGTACACTGCCTTGTAGGATACCACTGATGACTGGATCCCAACTTGAGGAGCTATTAACTGTCACCCTTTGCGTTCTGTCACTGAGGAATTCTCGTATCCATCCCAATACATCATCATCAATCCCGTAACTCGCCAGTTTGCCGAGCAGTCTTTGGTGGGGTAGTGTCGAAAACTTTAGCGAAGTCTAGACAAATGATGTCTACCGCGCCTCCCTCATCTACTACTTGGGTGCAGAAATCTAGTGTATCTAGGAGTTGAGTCATGCAGGATCTTCTGCTCAGGAAGCCATGCTGGCAGTCTGTGACAGATCCTAACATGTGCTTGAGGAGCTCGTTTCTGACAAACCATTCCATCGTCTTGCATAGTACTGATGTCATGCTGACTGGTTGATAGTTGCATGCTGCCGATCTACTACCTTTCTTGAAAAGTGGTGTGACTTGTCCCTTTTTCCAGTCTTTAGGAAGGGTTCGCTCTCGCAGGGACCTATTAAACAGTAATGCCAGAGGTTTGGCAATAAATTGGTTCATCTCTTTCAACATGTGTGGATGTAGCCCATCCGGGCCTTGTGATTTGGATCCCTTGAGAGCTGTTCCAGTCTTTTGCCAGGGTTCATACACCTTGAGCAAAATAGATTTCCATACTTTTTCCATACTAAATTTTATAATTTCCATACCCATTGTGTAACATTGACCGGTCATACCAATAGTTAATACTAAATCATAAATGGAAAATAGAAAAATTTTCACGGCAACAATACAAAACTTAAATATTTTGAAATTAATTTGACTGGAAACAGCTGCTGCAATGCTGCCTGAGGCGGCGACAACTTCCAGTCAAATTAATTTCAAAATATTCAATAGAATAAGTTTTATATCGTGTCAAACTTTATGAAAATTTAATTAACCCGTTCAGCGATTAATTCCCACATTTTTAAGGCAACTGTACAAAACTTAAATACTTTGAAATTAATTTGACTGGAAGCAGTTGCTGCCTCAGACAGCAATGGCTTTCAGTAAAAAAATTTCCAAACGTTTGTTTAACTAAATCTACTATACAAACACTATATAATTATAATTGCGCGAATGTTACTTTCTTGATGGCTATCTAAACGCAACTGATTCAATGTTTACAAATTCGTAAAAACAATGGCTTCTTGCAATTGACAAGTTCAGACACGTATTACTCAAGCCGAAGTGTGTTCCCGGTACGGTTACCATTACCAGCGCAGTTTAGCATTCACCGGGAACCAATCTGATGCTGCCAACCATAGACTCTCGCGCAATAACGGTGAGATTTTGCGAGACATGCGAGAATTCGTGTTTGATGACGTTTTACATGTACACAAGCCGAAGTGTGTTCCCGGTACGGTTAACCACGCAGTTTAGCTTACACCGGGAACCAAATGGCAAGATTGTGTGACACTAGCGAGAATTCGTGTTTGATGAAAATTTATGAGAAAATGTCTGCCGAGAGAATTACAATTGCCGATATTTTAATTTTCCGCACATTTTCCATAGCGGTTTCGCAAACTATTGATTTTCCACACTTTTACCACGCCCTTGAAAAGGTTTTCTTAATTTTCCATACTTTTTCCAGACTTCCATACCTGCGTCAGGGATGGGGTCAATTCCATTTTATCAATTCCAATTCCACCTCAATTCATTTTATCAATTCCAATTCCGTTTCCACATCAATTCATTTTATCAATTCCAATTCCACCCAGAAAAGTTCAATTTCAATTCCATTTGATCAATTTCGAGTCCAATTCCAAACCAATATTTACTTGAGATCAACATTGTTATATTTTAACCGTTTAATGCCCACGAGTGGCCAAGAAAAACTAGATTTATCATTAGCAAATGTCCATTTGCGGGATAAGAGACTTTTTTAAAATTTAACAATGCAATGATTGGCTCAGTTATGGAATCAGTCATTCCACTAGTAAATTTTCAAAAATAGTCTCTTAGCATACATATGATCCTTTGTCAAGACCAGTGCAGAAGGCATTTTTGCCTGGCTTCTCCGTTAATATTTAAAACAATTGGCATAAAGATTGTTGTTGTCAATAGGCAGTTAGTTACATGTATATCTTTCAGTCAATTTATTGTCCAAAAAGTCAACATTCAGCAGATCTTATTTTTAGTTTATTTGACCTAATTATAGATTAATGCCGAGTTTTTTCCGATGAATATTACTAAAGGTTAATGCCATGTTTAATTATTATAGATACATGTAAACCTTGCTATTTAAATGTTTGCATTAAAAAGCATTAGAATACAATGTATATAGTACAATACTGAGTAAGAGTACTGAGCACTTGTATGTAGAGTTTGAATAACACCTCTAGTCCAGGTGTCTGTGTTTTAAAAGCTGAGTCATTTCATAGAGGGGGTTGTTCAATGATTCCTTTGTTATGTAGGAGGGCAATTATCTTGTAATGTACTGCTTTTTTCACCCATTTCATTCCATGCAGATGATAGTTATTACTTTACTGAACACTATTGCTAACATCTTGATGTGTGTATGATTTTAAAGATGGCATGATTTCATAGAGATGAAAAGACATTTCCAGGAGATGCAGAATGAAATAAGTTCAAGATCAACAGCTTTGATTAAATAAAGGAGGTACAAAGCTCACATAGGATAAAGGGTTTAATTGGTCACTGGTCAGGGAGAATTGAGTTAATTCAATAATGTATTAAGGTTCATAGCATTTATCAGATCTTTATTTTGTCAATTCAGAGAGCGAGATTATTTTTGAAAATTTACCACTGGAATTACTGGCTCAGTTATCCAGCTAGCCACTCCAGTGGTAAATTTTCAAAAATAGTCTTCCATTGGCCGGCCAATGCACATTTCTGAAACTCATTGCAGAAGGTGTTTTGGCCGGCTTAGGTGTTAAATGGTTACGGGCTAACTTGCTCATCACTGAATTATCAGTATCTCAAATTCTAGTCTTCAAACCAAACATATAACTAAGTTGTTAAAATTAATTTTAATAGAAACTGTTGCAGCCATAGGAGACAAAAGTATTTAGTCAAATTAATTTTAAACTATTAAATAAAGCATCTAATAACAGCTGGCATAAAAAATATCATCAACCTGCACAGAGAATGAAATGTGGTAAATGGTATGAGATACATCATTTACGATGAAATGCATTAAGGGCATATAACGAGCAGTGTATAAGTTACAGATGGGTTTTTTATAGTCAACAATGTTCAGTAAATCTATTACAAATTATGACTGGAATTGAATTGGAATTTATCAATTCCGGTCAATTCAAATGATCAATTCCAAATCCAATTCCAATGTCTTAAAATTTATCAATTCCAATTCTAATTCCAGTCTTCAGATTTATAAAATTCCAATTCCAGAATTGAATTGGAATTGACTGATCAATTCCAATTCCTATCGGAATTGACCCCAACCCTGACCTGCGTACGAAACCTGTTTTGCTGACTTCTTCCTCGACAATGGAGGTTATCGAAGCTGAATTCTTCGCTGCGACCAGACATATGGTCAAGTGCTGGAATGAAACCCTATTTAGGCTTTACTATTCATTTTATTGATCAACAATGGAATTTGCGTAGTAGATGCTTACAAGCATTATTTTTCCCTAAGGACCACGCCAGTGATAATATAGCGGATGGTTTGATGAAAGTAATGGAAACGCGGTCCCTCAAACCTAAACAGTTATCCTGTATAACAGACAATGCGGCTAATGTTTTGAAAGCTGTGGATACGATTCTGGGTTGGCCAAGAATCTCACTCCGACCACACCAGTGAAGAGAACGCTAGCTACACTGTTCGCAAAAACAAAGCCAGTACCAAGTGAGAACTGTTCTGATGACGCATGAAATCTCTATGTATGAGAGCCAGCCATGTGTTAGTTCGGACATAAATCCCATGGACTGGTGGCGGCTTAATTGTGAGCATTATCCTACAATACCTCGGTATGCTAGGAAATACTTGTGTATATTTGCAATGAGTGTGCTGTCAGCCTTTTCAGTTTATCAGGCAGCATCGTAAGTGCTAAACGAACATTGCTCAGGCCAGAGATGGTCAATATGCTTACATTCTTGTCGGCATATCTTTGAAAATAGGGCTATCATAGACCGCCCATGTATTTCCGAACAGATCATACAAAAATCTATTAAATATTTTAAAAACAATTTGATTGGAAGCTGTTGTTGCTTATGGCAGCAACAGTTTCCAGTCAAATTATTCAACACATTTTCTGTATAATCTGTTTGGAAATGAGAATTAATGTTTTGCATGAAGTGAGTGAATGAATGACTGACAATTAAACATCAATTAATTACCAAACAATCATACAATATTGGATATTTTGAAAATAATTTGATTGGAAATTGTTGCTGCCCAAATATCCGACAGGTTTTCTGTATGATTTTCTTTGGAAACGAGAATTAGAACCGTGCATGAAATATTAGTCAATTAGTTAATGAATTTAATTAATGAAATCAATTAATTACGTTTTAGTTATATTTGATCATCATATGAATACACATTATGTTATCTTGTAAGCTTTTTAAAGTTAATGATTAAACTAATAAATGGAAATACATTTCACAAATAAAATATTGAAATCGCATCATTATTATTGCTATTCTATGATTCTATGACCATGCAATCTGAATTTATCTATAGTTCGCGCATGCTTAGTACTCACCTTCCGGCTGTCAAAATTGCTTTAGTCAATCGTCTCCATATCTCAGGTAATCAATTTGCAACTTGAAATTGAATTGTCTTGACTGGTATAATTTTACCCATCCCAACCACAACAAATATGTAAAAGTGAAACTAATAGCTAGCTTTTAAGCCTTTGCTGCCTTTCTTTTTAGCCCTATTAGAGGTGAATGGTAGAGAAGTGTAGTTGTATACCCCTCCCAACTCGAACACAAATACCATTTCATTCTCTCGCCATATACCCAATCAATATATTGGAAAATCACGATTTTTTTTCAATCAATCGCGATCACCCATGGCAAAAATCGCACAAGCCTAGGCAAGTGTCTAATCTTATCTATCATGTATCAGAAAACATCAAATCATGACTGAATTTTTCTAGAGAGTAAAGAGCATGTAATTAAAATTTCACAGCCCCATTGCTCGTAATGTTAAATTATCCCCTTCAAAAATGGCGATGCTCCCAGGGTATTATGGGAAATGGGCTATAACTTGATTCTAACCCATCCCATAGCATAGGTTTACTATGGGCTTTTGGTTTGCCACGAAATCTGGTTAAACACTATAAATAAAATTATCTACGTTTTCAATGTCTACAACATTTTAATGTAAGGCAATACTTCTATGATGCTTTTTTTTCGGCATACAAAGAAAGTGGTAAAATTATATAAAAGAAATAACCGCGAGTTATCACTTTTCGTGAGGGGTAAGAATAAGCATATAGCCGGGAAATGTGATTGTGATGACGTCACCGCGATTCTATGAATTGCCCGATTGCAGTTAAATGATACGAAAACTGGTAACATTTAAAATGATATGATTGCAGATGCAATATTAACAATTTGGGTGTTATCAAAATCGCTTATCAAAGCGATAAATAAAAATGCCATTTAAATTGGCGTTATTTGTTTTCTTGGTATACAAATTTAAGAAGTGTGAACAAACCTTCCCAGCTCAACGTTGACGACATTTTCCCAGAGAGTGGTTTACTCGCGTTTTTAGGTTTGTAGCGGCTATATTGGGTATCATAAAGCAGTAGATGGAGACCACCCAATCCAGCCAAAGCAGAGGCTAAGGGGATATGATGGAGTGTATACCGAGAAAACAAATAAAAGGTACTGCTGAGTATTCTGGACCTAGTGGAATTTGTGGGAGAGTTTTCTGCATAAGGCAGCAATGTCTTCTATTCCAAATGTCATGTGAAACTCAATTAATCCTGACAGTGGATGACCTAGCATCAACCATTGACTCTGGTGGACAAACCGATGTCATCCTCCTGGACCTCTCGAAGGCGTTCGACAAGGTTCCACATCAACGTCTCTTAGTCAAGCTCGAACACTGTGGCATCCGCGGCAAGACACTAAAGCGGATTGGCAATTTTCTTCATTCCAGAACACAAGAAGTATTAGTTGAAGGTCAAGCATCAGCAATTGGAGCGGTGACATCAGGCATTCCGCAGGGCTCAGTTCTAGGTCCCAGTTTATTCCTAATATACATCAATGACCTATGTGACAACATCAATTCTGTGGTCCATCTTTTCGCCGACGATACCATCCTGTATGCAAATATCGCTAGCACAGCTGATGCTGACCGCCTTCAGTCAGATCTAACTAAACTAGGTGAATGGGAGCAAGTATGGCAGATGGGCTTCAATGTTGAGAAGTGTCACTCCATCACAGTTACCCAACGCTGAAAACCAATAGTGTCAAATTACCAGCTACATGGTCAAACCCTCGAACGTGTCGTCAGTGCAGGATACCTGGGGCTAACGTTTACAAACAAATTAAGCTGGAACAAACGCATACAATCGACAGCTGCCAAAGCCAATAGAGCTAGTGCCTTTGTGTACAGAAACCTTAAAGAGTGTCCAACAAAAGTACATAGTCAGTGCTACAAAAGCCTTGTTCGACCGATCCTTGAATATGCATCCACTGTATGGAGTCCACATCAACAAGTTGCAATCTATGATCTTGAAATGGTCCAACGATGGTTAGCTAGCAGAATATGCAGTGACTTCAGTCGAACAAGCAGTGCCACAGCTCTAGTATCGACGCTATCACTTGACACATTGAAATCACGCAGGGACGTCACCAAAGCCACTATGATGTACAAAATCATGAATGGGCTAGTCGATGTACAAAATGGTAACATCATCACCACAAGCAAGCGCCAAACCAGTCCAGTTGGTTCCACGCACTCGAACAAACATCAAACGCCACTCCTTTTTTCCATCTGTAATCCGCGTGTGGAATAGTCTACCAGCAGCTGCAGCATCGGCACCTTCAATAGATGCCTTCAAGTCGGCACTGCGTGGGTGGAGTTACGAGTGAAGAAACATACCAGAGGATGTGTTTTTAACCTGTACATACAAATATTTTTAACTTTAGGCACCTGTTTATTTGCTTGCACATCACACTCAATATTGTGGGACAATACTCGATTTCGGGTCATCACATTATCATGAAGAAGAAGAAGAAGAAGTGTGCAGAAGATTACTTACGTCATAACCAAAACAGTTTGTTGCTAGAATCATATGTTGGCCATTGTTATCTTTACTGTATCATTAACCATAATCATATTTAATTTAATTTATTTTATTATATTATATTTTATGTGAATGTCTGGCTCCTGGGTCCACTGCTGTATAGGCTCAGCCTTTGGTGGACTGCCTGTTGTGTAAATGTAAAATCTATGTGTTATATGAAAATAAATAATTTTGAATCTTGAATCTTGAATCTTACAGACAACACATCCCAAGGGTCATAGCTCCTCTTGCTGGATGTTTTGAAGAGGGCTTCACCAGGGGCTGTGGGTGGCTAAGCCACCAACAACTCTCGGTCGGGTGGCTTTTCTGAATATCAGCGAGTGTGCAGCTTCTGTGTTAAAATCTGAGTCAAATTGGACCAGCACTCCTCAAAATATACACAGATCCAGAACTTGATCATATCTAAGAGCTCTAAGAAAC
Organism: Chaetoderma sp. LZ-2023a; assembly: GCA_034401795.1. Lineage (NCBI taxonomy): Eukaryota > Metazoa > Mollusca > Caudofoveata > Chaetodermatida > Chaetodermatidae > Chaetoderma > Chaetoderma sp. LZ-2023a. Next base: position 38,738,065 of record CM067375.1, on the reverse strand, counting down.
CCAGCCATGACAGACACACTAAGAAATAGACTCGCACACAGATTCACATGGTCACATTTATTCTCTTTCCTCTAGGGAAAGAAGGTGATAGACAAGTTCAAGTTCAAGTTCAGATTCATTTATTTTGATATAAAATGTACAATTTGTAAATACACAACAGGTGGTCCACCAATGGCAGAGCCTATATAGACAGTGGGGTGGACCCCTACATAGAACAATATATATATTTTATACATGAAGGACTGACACTATAAAATATATGACACAATTAGTTCAGGTTTAACCTAGTCCTAAAAGACGAGCAAGAGACATGGGGCATGGGACAGAAAGACAACATATTTACAGGTACATAGGTGTGCTTATCTTGCTAATTAAAATGATTTTATTATTAAAATTATTATTATTATTATTATTATTATTATTATTATTATTATTATTATTTGTTTTGGTGACTGGGTGCGAGTATGATAATGTCAAGCAAATCAGACCCAGGGAACTATAGACCTGTTAGCCTAACAAGTGTCATATGTAAATTAATGGAGAAATTGGTCAGGGCTGTCATTCTCACACCTATGGAAGGAAATGAACTCTTCAGTAGCTCACAATTCAGATTCCTGTCCGGAAGGTCAACAAGCCTTCAACTGCTGTAAATGATGTACTAATGGACACAAATACTGGACAAAGGGGGTGTGGTAGACACTGTGTACATGAATTTTATGAACGCCTTTGATACCATTCCCCATCAACACCCACTCGGCAAACTATACAGCTATGGGATAAGCAGTCGGCTAGTAAAATGGATTAAAATATTTTTAACAGACAGAACACAAAAGGTGGCTGTTAATGGAATAAGCTCGCGTGACAGAAGTGTGACAAGTGGGGTCCCACAAGGTAGCGTCCTAGAACCGATACTATTGTCATTTTATGTAAACAACTTGCCCGACTGTGTCAATGCAACAATGTTTCTCTTTGCAGATGACACAAAGATGTACAAAGAGACAAAAATATTTGAAGAGAAGTTGCTACAAGAAGATCTGGATTCCCTGAAAAGATGGACTGACACATGGTTACTGCGGTTTCACCCAAATAAATGCAAAGTTATGAAGATACAGTGTGGAACAAAGAAAGAGGAAAACACATATAATTATTGTCTACAAAATCAGGATGATGACTTGGTGGCCCTGGAAAATGTCACACAAGAAAAAGATATAGGCGTCACAGTGGACAATAACTTGTCATTTAAGCAACACATACAGTCACAGGTAAATAAGGCAAACTCAATAATGGGACTGATAAGGAGATCCTCCAGCTTCCTAGATCAAGGCATGTTCATCAGCCTTTTCAAAGCGCTGGTTAGACCTCACCTGGAATATGCTGTATGTGTGTGGGGGCCGCACACCAAAAAGGACATAGCGATGATGGAAAATGTGCAGAGAAGAGTAACAAAATTGATTCACACAAAAAGGATCTAGAGTATCATGATAGATTAAGAAAGCTAGGACTTCCATCACTGAAATATAGAAGACTAAGAGGCGATATGATAGAGGTATTTAAAATACTGAATGGAATATACGATCCAAAAATTACAAAAAAAATGATAGAAATATCTAAAAGCAAGACAATAACTTAACAACAATTTACATAGGACACAACTTAAGGCTAGAGAAAAAGACGTGTCAGTTGGATCTACGAAAATACTCATTCATAAATAGAATAGTGGATGGCTGGAACAGCCTCCCAAGCACTCTAATAAATACTACATCAGTGCTTAAGTTCGAGGTAGGGCTGGATAAATTTTGGAAGGGGCAGGAGATGAAATTTGACTTTATCGCTGACTATAAAATGCCTGGAAGTCACGTGCGAGAGTGTTATGTTTCATCCACAAATGAAGAGGCAGCCATAGAGGCTGAATAGGCCTGAGTCCACAGCACTATCCTATGAAATCCTATGAAAATAAGCCATTGACTTGTTATCGCCTCAGTGTTTTTGGTTGTAGTATGGCTTGCTCAGTCCAATTCAAAAGTCTTTCTTGGATATCTCGTTTGTTCGTGAATGATTTGTCTGTTGTTGATTAATTAAGTCTGCTCAAAACCGATAGATTTGAGAGTTTAACTCTTACCACTCCGATGTCAATGTATTCTATCTTTTGCTGTGTAAATAACAAAGAAACTGGTGTACATTTCTCAACAGTTTGGTTGATGCTGTTGATGTCTATGACAACAACATCATCTACCAAATTTATCGAAAAAATAAACACCAGATCATCTTTTAATTTAATATGAAAATTTAAAATCCCGACATCGGAGCGGCAAGGACTATCACTGATTTGTGGAAATACTGTGGTGCAGATGGGTGTTCCCCGCATCAGCTGCGGTGTGCCGCCTACACTCTCCTGCTGCACCTAGCATTTGTTTGCACGCTGACTTGTGGAGGGCATGGTTGGTCTTATTGCTGTTGTTTTCATTTTGTGTGTTTGTCGCTATCCGAATATCCTTCTCTACACTAGTGTCTGTTCATGCTACCACAACATGCAGACGTGGAAGCAGAGACTTATCTACCAATAATTGAAATCGAAACAGAACATGTTTTGTCGATGCACAGCCTACTCCAAGATAAGTCCACTGTATTGGAAGAATTTCAGTATGACTTTGTGTTGGGCTGGTATACGTATGCCTGTTCAGTCGAATTCAAATGATCTTTCTTTGAAGTAGATATCTAGTTTGCTCTTGAATAATTCAAGTGTTGTTGCTTCGACTATTTTAGCTGGCAGTGAATTCCACTGCGGTACCTCTGTGTTAGTGAAAAAGTGCTTGCGAATATCTTTGTTGCTGCACTTTATGTTGAGCTTGAACCTATGCCCTCTGGTCTGTGTAATACTGGATGGAAAAAGCAGTCCTTACCAATATTATATAGATCCCTGTTGAGCTTGAATGTTTCAATTAAATCTCCTCGGAATCGTCTATATTTTAGTGACATTAGATTTAGGGATTCAAGTTGTTCCGCTATACTCTTTGATTTGCGGGACGAGTTTTGTTGCTCAGCATTGAACTCTTTCTAATAGCTGTGATTGCCTTTTCAATCTTGGTGACCATGCCGAGTTGCAGTATTCGAGAATAGGTCTCACTAGAGGTGTGTACAATAGTGTGAAAGTAGATGGGTCAGTGTTGGTAAATGGTCTCTTGGTTAGTCCTAATGTACTGTTCGCCTTGGATACGATATTCCCTATATGTATATCAAATGAAAGGTTTCTGTCAATATGCATTCCCAAGTCTTTTTCTACCTCTGACATTGATACAGGATGTCTATCGGGCATATCTGACATATAGTATTTGGTTTGAGGGTTGTTGTACACAGGGAGTATTTCCATCAAGATTAAAGGTTGCATGTGTTACACCCATATTTACCAGTGATTTACCAGTGATTGCAGTCAAATGCTTCAGTGTAGAAGAAGTGACTACAACTTTTTGGGAGTTAGACGACCTTATGTTTATATAAAACCCTGTGACTTTTAATTGCTTCTGTTGGTAGAGAATTCCATACATTAACAACTCTATTTGTGAAGAAATACTTGCGTAGATCAAGTCGACAGGGTTGTTTATAAATGGTAAGTGCATGTCCCCTAGTGTGTGTAGATGCCATTGTAAAGAATTCATTTGGTTTAGTAGACTTCTATCATGTCAGCTCGGATTCTCCTGGTTTTCAATGTTGTAAGATTTAGTTTCTGGAGACATGTTTCATAAGGTATACTTGCTAAACCTGGGATCATGCGTGTCATCCTGTATTGTACCCGCTCCAGTAAGTCTATGTATTTTTGTAGGTGTGGGCACCAGAAAGTGATACGGTAGTCTAAGTGAGGTCTTACGAGGGATTTGTAAAGCTGGAGAATAACAATAATATACAAAGTTAAAGATGCAAGATTCAAGATTCAAGATTCAATATTATTTATTTGCTTCTTGTATACCAATTTACATACTTTCAATACAGGGTGTCCGCCGAAGGCATTGCCTATAGTGGTGGCGGACACCTAACATTAAACATACATAGACAATTATACACACAGCTTAGCATAGAATGTGAGACATACTTGTGAATGTACAGATACGGCCTATGTTTTTCCTTTTAGTTATTGAGATTAGAGATTTATATTTGGTGGGGGGGGTGAAGGAAGGGGGATGGGGGTCATGCATGCAAATTACCCCAGCTCAACCCATAGGCTGCTATTTAGTAGTAGCACTTGTTGAAGTGTGTCAGATTGAAGGAAGCAGTAGTCACGACAGCTGTAATAGTGCATTATGGTGTAGTAGTAGTAGTAGTAGTAGTAGTAGTAGTAGTAGTAGTAGTAGTAGTAGTAGTAGTAGTAGTAGTAGTGGGTGGTTGTTATGATAGTAGCTATGGCAATGGTACAGGAGTGTGTGATCTTAGTTATCTTGGCATTGTGTTTTCCAGATTAGTATGTATTGAGTATGCTAGTTTTAATTATGTCTTTGTATGATTTTGGTGTTAGTATTTTTTCGCGTGTGTGTTTATCTATACTATTCCATGCTTTGACGACACCAACTGAAATTCTACGTTTCCCTGTGTCTGTTCGTGTGTATCTAATGTGGAGATCATGTTTGTTCCTAGTGTTATATGTGTGGATTTCGATGTTGTTTGCAAAGCTGTGGGATATAGATTTAGGTAGGATTTTGTGATGAAAGGCTCTGGAAATGTTGATCATCTGTGACTTGCCTATGTCTGTGAGTTTAAGAAGCTTTTGTGTTTTGAAGATGTTTTGACCCTTTGCTGTTTTTGAGGACATTTTAATGCATTTTTTCTGCATGCTTTGCAATTTTGTTAATTTGGTTTTTTGTGTGTTAGTCCAGATGGCATTGCAGTATGTTAGGTGTGGAAGGATCAATGTGGAATACAGGGTTTTGATGGTAGCTTGTGTTAGGTATGGCTTTAGTCTTTGAATGACCCCCATGCCTCTTGCTACTTTAGCTATGACTACCTCAATTTGTTTGCCCCAGGTCAGGTTCTTGTCTAAATAAACTCCTAAGAATTTAGCAAAAGGAGCTTCTTCAATTTCTTTTTGATTAATATAGATTTTTGGAATACTATTGTTTCTCGATTGTCTAGACTTTGAAAATAGCATGTAGTTTGTTTTATCAACATTTAATGATAGCTTGTTTACTTTGAACCAGTTAATACATACATATACATATACATATCCTCTTCTGCTGGTTAGGCTAGTAAGCCTGTAACAGATTTTCACTTTCTTCTTGAACCTGGGTTTCATTAACCTGTTTAACTGATTGGGTGCGGATGGGTGAGATCGGGAACTGAATTGTGTAGAGGTTCTCTCGGTAGTGCTTATCAATCCTTCCTTTAAAGGCATTGAGTGATGGAGCTGTCACTATGTGATCAGGTAGGCTATTCCAATGCTTGTCCACCCGTATGCTAAAGAACCTCTTTCTGGTATCACTGCAGAAGCGTTGTTTGGTGAGCTTTTAACTGTTACCTCGTGTGCGATCACCTACGTCTGATGGCTCTAGATGCTCCCGATTGACGTCGTACATATTGTGCGTGTATTTGAAAGCCTCGATAGGATATATAGGCCTTTTACTTTTGTTTACTTATGTTGTATCTTCTTCTTCTTCTTCTTCTTCTTCTTCTTCTTCTTTTCGTTCGCTGATCATACCGCCAGTCCTGTAAGTGGCTATCGACATGATCATATGTGTTAAGTGCATGGATCCATGGTTTATTAGAGTGCGCCGTGGGGCCTGGAACCTCCGTCTTCAGCACTCGAGGTTTCTGTCAGGGTTACCTCACCTTTACCTCCTTTAGTTGCCTCTTACGACACGCAGAGGATGCGGAAGGTGTATTCTAAGCCCCACCTACAGGGCAAGTGTTGTATCTGACCACAGGCTTATGCCTCTATGATCAGATCTACATCTTCATACTGATGTGCACTGCTGTGACTTCCGGTCTCCAGTGGTGCAGTATAATTATACATCAGTGGCTGATTCCTCCAATATTTATCAAGCCTGGCCTTAAGCATTCAGCAATGGGGCGGTAACAAGGTGCGATGGCAATCTGTTCATTGTTATCTCCACTCTAACTGAAAATGAGTTCTTCCAGATCTCCAACCTAGCTCTAGGCATATACAGCATTTTGTTATGGCCTCTAGCTTCTCCTCTCTGAGGTGCAACCACGTCCTTCCATAGCCTGAATATGTTTCCAGTTCTGGTGTCATATGCACCATGCAGTATATTTAATACTTCAATCATATCCCCTCTGATTCTATGGAATGCTAGTGTTGGTAACCTAAGCCTTCTCAGCCTTTCCTCATAGGTCAGCCAATTGTTTGGTAGCGCGTCTCTCCACATTCTCTAACAGTGTTATCTGGGACTTTTTGAGAGAGAGAGAGAGAGAGAGAGAGAGAGAGAGAGAGAGAGAGAGAGAGAGACGTGTGTCCTTTAGACGCACCTCCAACTTTTTAGGGCTTCTTAGGATGGTTTTATGGACTCAGACATATATTGCCTCTTCGTCCACATCTTCACTTTTCTTTAGCTTAAACTTTCCTTTCATGTGCCTTCCTTGTGACGTGTAGTCTGCTGTGAAATCATATTTCACCTCTAGATTCTGCCAAAAAGCATCCAACCCAAACGCAAATGCCAACACTGTTTCAGCATTTATTAGTTTTTTCGGGAAACCATTCCACATTTCCACCACTCTGTTTGTAAATGCATATTTTCTTAGATCTAGTCTGGACCTCTGCTTTTCTAGCTTTAAGTTGTGATCCCTTGTTGGTGTAACAGTTGCCAGCTCCATCATATCTGCAGTTACTTAACTGTCATATATCCCTTTTAATATTTTAAACATTATCAATCTGTCAACTCTTTTAAATCTAGACGAGACAAACAATGAAGTAAGCATACACTGCTATTCAATTTCGAATCTGAGACAATCTTTCATACCACTGTCTGCTTTAAAGATTCACTAATAAACTACGAGTGTGACGATAACCGGCAACTTAGTCAACCAACCAGTATATGCAGCCCAAAACTGATGCCAGAAGGGTGTTGATGCCTGCTGTCAGAAGAGGATTCATATGTAAATTGAGATGATTATTCAAGGTTAGCAAAAGGCCTAACAAGCCTCAAAAGTTGCACATGATATGGAGTAGAATTCTAAGTTATAGAATCAGCCGTACGTTGCAGTAGAACTTCCGTAAAGTCATTATAGTAGCATACCCATAAATGACGGGAAAGATATATGTGTCCACAGGATCAAGATCCACAGTTATTCACATAATGGAATGTCTCTGATGCAGAAGCTTACAATTGTTTGCAGATGAGACAAAGTTCTACAGAGAGATAATTAGCACAAGTGATGAGGAGCAGCTGCAGAACGACCTTGATACGTTGCAGGGGATGGTCAGATACCTGGCTACTAGGGTTCCACCCAAATTAATGCAAACTCATGACTATGTCAAGCAGGAAGCAAGATGAGGATAATGGCAAGGAATATCATCTATACAACCCAAATAAAGAGAAGGTGGTACTCGAGAAAGTAGACACAGAGAAGGACTTATGTGTGGTGATGGACCAATATCTTACATTTAGAACCTGCATACAAGATTCAAGATTCAGGATTACTTATTCAATAGCAAAATAGATATAAATTATAAATTCTACTAGGTTGTCCACCGAAGGCAATGTCTATTGTATTGGCGGACACCTTACACATATATACGTATATAATTAGCTGGTTTTCGCTCGTCAAAAGGGTTCTTTTCAAATACGATTTTCTGACAGCTTGGGACTTGCTTGGTACCTCAATTGGAAAGCTGTGGTGGAAGTCAGTGGTTTAGGGAGGCTATGGAGAGCTGCTGGGCAGATCGCTGACATATGAAGATCGGTGAGAAAATGTCACTGAAGTATCTAAGCCCAAAAGCAATACAGATGGGTAGGGCACACCAGGTGTGGATAACTGTGCACTCCAACATCATGGAGGTTGAGAAAGCACCGGTAAAGATTAGACTACTAACATGGGCATATACTTTACAAAGTAATCAGACTAGGTTCAATCATATTCATCAGTACAAGGTGGAGCCAACATGCACGATGTGTGAATAAGAGGCCGAAGATCGACACCATCTAATAACAAAGTGCTCTGCCTATGATGACCTGTGTACAGGAATACATCTACTGTATAACAAACGCCAGCAATCAGTGATAAAAAAATTATTAGCACTTCTAGATTCTTAGGCAATTGTGAGCAACATTTCTAATAAGACATAGCTAATTTCCACAAACTTACACCACAACAATACACAAGTCAAACACATATTATCACCATTTACATACGTGACAAGCACCAAGGCTATAGCTGTGTTGTACACTGTGTAGAACACCCACCCAAACCCACCCACCCACCAACTCACTCACCCACACACCCACCCACCCACCCTGCACGCACGCACGCACGCACGCACGCACGCACACACGCACGCACGCACACCATCTGCATACACTGCCCTAGGTTACAGGGATGGCGAATGCCAGCAATCAGTGATAAAAAAAATTATTAGCACTTCTAAATTCTTAGGCAATAGTGAGCAACATTTCTACACTGTGTAGTACACCCACCCAAACCCACCCACGCACGCACGCACGCACGCACGCACCCACGCACGCACGCACGCACGCACGCACGCACGCTTACATAACAACAATTTGTAGACAGCAACATCGTCCACCAAAGTTGTTGAAAAATGTACACCAGTTTCTTTGCTATTGACACAGTAAAATATAGAATATTGGCATCGGAGTGGTAAGGGTTAAAACAATTTGAACAACATGTAAGAACAGTTCTTTTTTACGTTGCTGGAGTGGAAGATATTGCTGCCTTTAAGGCAACTCTATCTTCCAATCCAATTGTGTCAGGAATACTCAACAACACAGTTCAAAATATTCAGCGAGACATTTTACCTTGTTTGGGGGACGTGTTAGCTTATCTCTGCTTTGCACTGTATTGACGTACATTTTTTAGAAAAAGTAATAGCAACAATATACATTTAATCCTAGTACATGTAGTCATGAAAGTAGGAGAAAAAAGAAATAAAAGTGATGCTAACTATACTGTTGTTGATAGTGATGATGATAATATTAGTATTGACATGTGTTGTAGTTGTTGGTGTTGTTATTATTGTTGTTGAGAATAATGATGATAGTAGTAACGGTGGTAATGGTACATGTAACGATGTGATGATGATGATACTAATGCTAATGTTGATGTCTGTTGTTATGCGTTGTAGTTGCTGCTGTTATTTTTATTGTTTATAATGATTACTATAGTGACGATAGATGAAGACAAAGTTGATGATAATAGTGCCCATCTCTAGTGCACATCCTGTATCTGATTTCTAAAAAAAAAATTGAAATTCATTGAAACACCATTCATCCTCAAGTAATGGCCCATCTTCGATAAAACGTTAATGAAAGGATTCTATTGTGATGGGCTTCAGCACTTCACGCAGGAATCTTGATTTATCCAATCTTGTTGAGGTCCATCTATCACTTTCTGAAAATCCTCTAAAAAGTATCTCCTAAATCATTGTCCAAATTTCGCCTCATGGATCATGCAGTGGTGGGCTCCAGAACCTCATCAGATTTTTTAAGCTCTGAATCAATGAAAGGTCTAGTCAATGTTAAATATAATGATTATGATGATTCTCAGAATAATCATTAATGATAGTAATAGTTGTGATGCTACATGTAAAATAGCTATAAAAATGTTAATAATTATAATAGTGATGAACATGACAATACTGATGGTAATGTTAATAGGTTTCAACCTACCTAATATATTTCAGCTGTAAACGATATCATATCATATCATACCATAACTGAAGCAGGAATCCCCCCCCCCCTTGCCTACCACGTACTAGGTGGAATGTTAATGTTTTGTTAGTATGTTTGTATATGTCATAATGTCGACTGCTTGTTATATCAATCAATCAATCAATCAATCAATCAATCAATCAATAATAATCTATATCCTGTAAGAAGGCCTATCAGCCTGTTATGACAGGTTGTTTGGTTTTCTGAATTTTATCTGATGGTATTAGTTAGTGTACTATATTTAATAGTTGGTCTGATACCAATCAGGCTTTATATCGGCTGCGACGTAATCATAGTATAACGGTTGAGTCTTCCATAACTTATCCAGCCTAGATTCAAAAGATAATATTGTTTGGTCTTCAACTACCTGTTGTGGCAGGCTATTCCATAAGTCTATAACTGGATGTATTTTTGCAAGTCGAGTCTTGCTCTTGGTTTGTATAACTTTAGACTATGACCCCTAGCTATAAAATTTTCTCTTAGCTGAAAAAATTCAGACTTCTGGGTTATATTTTTAGTTAGGATTTTGTAGGTCTCTATCATATCGGCCCTTTTTCATGGATATGCCAAAGTCGGTAAACTGAGTATTTTAAGTCTGGCTTCATAGCTTAGGTATGATAGGCCTGGTACTACTTTAGATGCCCGTCGCTGTACATTTTCCAGGTCTATATGTTTTCTATAATGAGGACTCCATGCCTGGTTTGCATATTCGACATTAGATCTTACCAATGATGTGTAAAGCGTTTTGAACAATATTATGCCTAAATACACAAATGGGTGCCCGATAATTCCCATGATTACATTGGCCTTGTTAACCTTATCAACAATGTGTTTTTGAAAGGTCAAATTATCATCAATGATAACATCAGTATCAATTTCAGTGTTAGTGAATTCTATAGGTGTACCATCTTTTACTAATCTGTAACTGTACTCTTCTAAGGATGATTTACCAATTTGCATGCATTTACATTTCTCTGAGATGAATTGTAAGAGCCACTTATCTGACCAACCCCTAATAAATATATATCTGACTTAATTTTAAATCTATCTGGTGTGGAATTTATTTCCTGAAACAACTTTGTGTCGTTTGCATATAAATATACGTCACTGCCATTTTTACATGGTTTCCATTCTGAGTGTTCTTCGTTAATTATGACTCTCAGTTTGCGGTCTGATAGAAATGATCTAATCCAATTTACAATTTTAGGCCATATATTGTATTGGGCTGATTTGTGAACTAGTCTCCCATGAGGCACCTTATCAAAGGCCTTTAAAAAGTCAAAATAAGCGACGTCAACAGTCCCTCCCCCATCGAGAATTTGTGTCCATTTGTCTATAACATATAATAGCTGTAATAAAGTTTATCTACCCGGGATGAAACCAAATTGATTTTTACTTAATAATCTGTTCTCTTTCATATGTATCATTATACTATCTCTTATAATACTTTCTAACAGTTTACATACTATGCTAGTTACACTTATAGGTCTATAGTTTCCCACAAACTTTTTGTCTCCTTTCTTACATGTGGGACTTATATTGTCTTGTTTCCACTTTGTAGGTAGCATACCAGTACTCAACGAGTTCTGAAAAAGTATCAGTAAAGTTTTTACTAAAATATCTTTACGTTCTTTTAAGATACGTGGAAGTATCATGTCTGGTCCAAGGGATTTTGAAATTTTCAGGCTCTCCAGGTATTTCTTGATGATATACTATTGTTTTATGCATGTTTATGTAAGGGGTCCACAGTACATAGTCTATATATATATATATATTGTAAATATCATTCAGCCAAATAAATGAAGATTCATCATCATCATCATCATCATCATATCCACAGAACATAAGCCTATGGCTTGTTATTGTTCTGAATTTATGTAGATTCTAGTCATAGTTATGGATTATTTCCCTATAGTGATTGTCTACTTTTATTTTAAATACTTCAAGGGTATGTGCCCCTACAGCCTCAGCCGTTAGTGAGTTCCAGTATGGTACTACTCGGTTGGAAAAGAAACATTTACGAACATCCTTAATGCTACGGTGTGTGTGTATAACTTAAGGTTGTGTCCCCTAGTCTGAGTATTGGTGGAGGGTGTGAAGAAGGTATTTTTTGTCAATGTTGTATTGATTGTGTATGATTTTATATGTTTTAATTAGATCCCCACGGATACACCTGTATTTTAATGACATTAAGTTTAGCATGGTAAGTCGTTCTGGATAGCTGTAATTTCTCATTTCTGGTATAATTGTTGTAGCTCCACGCCGGACCCATTCTATTAGTTTGGATTGTCTTTTGAACCTGGGTGACCATATGCAATTACAATATTCTAGTATTGGTCTCACCAAGGATTTATAAAGTAAAATGAGTATGCTAGGATTTATGTGTCGAAATGTTCTCTTTATGATTCCTAGTATTTGGTTAGCCTTGGACACCATAGTATTGATGTGTATGTCAAATGTTAAACTTTCATCGATATGCACTCCCAGGTCCTTTTCACTTCCCGACATTATGATTGTCTGTATTTCGGTGGAATCTGTCATATAGTACTTAGTGATGGGGTTGCTTCTGTCAAAATGTAAAACGTGGGTTTTAGCTGTGTTGAAGGTTAGCTGCCATGTGTGTGCCCAGTTACATACTTTGTTAATGTCATCTTGTATATGATGGGTTAGTGGATTACCATATATTTTCCTATCATCTACAAAGATTTTGCAACAGCATGTGACTAAATCAGGCAAATCGTTTATGTATATTAGAAACAGGGTAGGTCCAATAACACTCCCCTGTGGAACGCCACTAGTGATATCTGCCCACTCTGAGACTGTGTCATTGATTTCTACCCTCTGCTTCCTGCTAGATAGGTAGTTTTTGATCCACTGAACTATTTTATTCCCAATGCCATAACTTTTTAATTCCATAAGTAACCTGGTATGTGGGACGCTGCCAAAAGCCCTCGAGAAATCTAAATATATTGCATCTGCTGATTCACCTCTGTCTAATTTAGAAGTAAGGTAATCGATGTATTCCATGAGTTGAGTTTTGCATGATCTGTTTTTCCTAATCCTGTGTTGGCATTTGGAAAATAGGTAATTTGTTTCCATAAAATTGATGATTTCATCTCGTAATAAAAACTTTACACAGGATACATGTAAGGCTGATTGGTCTATAGTTGCTAGAGTCACTTCTACATCCCTTTTTGTAAATAGGGCAGACATCAGCAGTCTTCCAGATGGTAGGTAACATGCCCTCCTCTAAAGATTTATTAAAAATTTTGCAGAGAGGTACACTGATTTCCTTAGCTACTTCTTTAAGTAATCTTGCTGATATTTCATCTGGGCCTTGACTCTTATTAGGCCTTAGATTCCTGAGTTTCTTTTCTACAGCAGTAGGTGTTATTATGATGTCTGCTAAAACAGGTTCCTTACCTGTGAGGGACACAATTGGAACAGAGTCTAAGTTTTCGGTCGTAGATACACTGGCAAAGAAGTATATCAGATTTGTCTTTGTCACTTGTGGATAATGAACCATTCATTGGGTCTTTCAAACTGGTTATTGATTCCCTAAGTGTAGTTTTACTTTTAATATAATTCCAAACTGATTTAGGATTAGTTTTGCATTCTGAATCCACTCTCTGTTCGAAAGACAGCTTTGCTTCTCTGACACACCATGTTGCTTTATTTCGTGCAGTTTGGTAAGGAGCATACTCACTTGGTGCCTTTGTTTTCCTGTATTTTTTATATGTTCTGTCTTTATTTATGAGCGATTGAGATGCACTGTGATTAAGCTACACAGATTTTTTCCTATTGCGTTTATTAGATATTGGAATTTATTGGTTCTTCAGGCTACTTAGACTTTCATGTAGGTGGTTCCATGCTTCTCTGATATCGAGTTTATACAAATACTGCCAGTTAGCACTCTCTAATTTGTTACGTATTTCTCCATACATCCCCTTATTCTGCAACAATTTTGGTTTAGCTATTTCTAGGTAATCTAGGTAATCTAGGTAAAGTTTCTGAGCGCAGGTTTATAAAACCTCTATGCTCAGCTCCTATGCACTCCTTGTTGATCCAAAATTTCCGGTTATGTCTGACTTTTAAATTTTTAGAATAATGCCCTCTTCTGTTTTTGTATTTACATGAAGCTGGCTATAGATATATTCAGTAGCATTTAATATATACAAGCTATATACATATAGTATATACATATATGGGATCCTTCATAATGGTTGTATAACTTCTGTTTACATAAATAAATAAATATATATATATATATATATATATATATATATATATATATATATATATATATATATATATATATATATATATATATATATATATATATATATATATATATATATATATATTAGTCTGCTGTATGAATATGTATCATGGGCGTGAGCTGCTGTGTGCTGCATACGCCTGTGATGATTTCATACAATTATGACAATTGTCTATATATGTACAGTAATTCTCTCAGGCTTCCTCTTCTGTCACATCAATCTCTGTGCCATCTGTTCTGGTCAGTTTTTGTGTACAGTCATAGACCGCCTCTTGACATTGCCATAGCTTGCCTAGTCGTTTTTCAAATGATATGACTGTTGGTGCTGAAATGGCAGATTCTGGCAGGCTATTCCATAGGTAGCAAGCTCTCAAGGAAAAGAAATTCTTCCTAAGGTTCGTTCCTCACCTCTTTTGGTAGACCTTCAGGTGATTACCACAGGTTACTGAATCATGTTGCATCTGAAATAGGGAGGTGGCGTCTGGGTCATAAATTCCAGTTAGCATTTTGTATGTCTCTATCATATCTCCCCTTGCTCGCCTGTATACCATGGTCGGTAGGCCCAATGTTTTCAATCGTTCGGTGTATGTGAGGTCTTTGAGGGATGGTACTAGCTTGGTTGCTCTCCGCTGAACACCTTCTATGGTATTAATGTGGTGGTTTTTTCAGATATGGGAACCATACTGCATTAGCGTACTCAAGGTGTGGCCAAACCAGTGCCTTATATAGTAGCTTGAAATTTTCCTGTTCCAGGTAAACAAATGTCCTACGAATGATGCCCATAATTTTATTACCGTGTTAACCTTTTCGAAAATATGGCTGTCAAATGTCAATTTCGAATCTATAATGACGCCTATATCTTTTTCCTATGTGACATGTTCAAGGGATGTCTTGGCTCCATTTTCAGATTTCATCCAGTAATCATATGAATCTGAATCCTGGATAATGTCATTACCTTGCATTTCATTGGGTGAAATTTCATTAACCATACTTCTGACCATGTCTGCAAATTTATTAAATATGTTTGCAGTTTATCACAGTCCTCCTGGTCCTTGATTTGGCATGATAACTTGGTGTTGTCTGCAAACATTTGGCAGATCATTTTTATAGATAACAAATAGTAAGGGACCTAGCACACTACCTTGGGGAATACCGCTTGTAACATCTGACTGCATTGATGTTGCAATGTTGAGCCGGACCTGCTGTTTGAGGTTTCTCAGAAAATCTGTCCATCCTAGGACCTGGCCACTTATGCCATGAGCTTCTACTTTCCCAATTAGTCTTCTGTATGAGACTTTGTCGAAGGCCTTTTGAAAGTCCATATATATTGTGTCTACCACACATCCATTGTCCATAATATCTGTCTATGTGTCCAAGACTTGCAACAACTGGAGGCCAGTTGAGCGGCCACTAATGAATCTGTATTGCTTGGGGCTGAAAAGTAAGTTTACTTTCAAGTGTCTGTAACCCCTCTGTGTGGTTTGATTACCGCTATTCCGAAAAGTGTCGTTTTTCAGCAAATGTCATCCGAGAAATCCTAGATGTGTCCTGCCTTCCGCGTTCTCACTTTAGCAATTACAATTAAGGAGAGCAAACTCTTCTTTACCGATCTGTTTTGGTTTTTCCTATCATGCCTAATATGGAGACCTAACCCCTTCCACTGGCTTCCACTGCCATACATAGCAACTATACATCACTCTGGACTTTCATTAGCCCACCGTCTCTTACAATGGATTCCATTACTTTGCATACAATACTTGAGACTGACGGGACAATAATTTGAGTGACCTCTTTCTACTTCATTTTTTTAATATTGCAGAGATGGTCACGTCTTTCAAGATTTCTGGCAGGGTGCAAGAGTCTAAGGAGGTCTTAAATATTATGGATAGTGGCTTACTAATGACCGGACTTAGTTCCTTCAGTACTCTAGGGTGCAGATTGTCAGGTCCCGGCGATTTAGTTATGTCACGGTTTCCTAATTTCTTCCTCAGCATTTCCTCTGATATCACAATATATGATAATGGCTCTTGTACCACTGCTGGGTGGATTCTCGGAATGTCACCCTCTGGCTCTACTGTGAAAACTGAAGAAAAGTAATCTGCCAGAACATCTGCCTTTTCCTCGTCCGTTTCTGTACGAGCACCAGTTTCTAGGTCTATTAAATTTGCTATGCCAACCCTTATTTTTGTCATGCTGTTGACGTAGTTCCAGAACTGTTTTGGGGTGCTTTTGATTTGCTTAGCTATATCTTTTTCAATTTGTCTCTGTTTTGCTCTGGTTAAATTTCTTACTTGTCGACCTATGGAATATTTCCTTGGTAGATCTTAATAAATCTGGCTGCAATGATCGGGATTTGCAAAATGTTGTGATCACTCTTGCCTAAAGGAGGAAGGTGGGTTATTTCGTAGACAGCTTTAGTATTGTTAGTTAGTACAAGATCTAATATGTTAGAGGTTTGGTTTATTCTATGGCGTGTTGCCTTAGTACGGTAACTAGTTGCTGAAGGAAATTATTTCTTAGAGTTGAAAGAAATTTGTCCCCTTCAGTACTGCCTGCAAGTCCAGTGGTCGAGTTAATGGTTGGGAAATTAAAATCCCCTGCTATTCAATTCAATTCAATTCAATTCACTATTTACACTATCAGAGCGTATTCACAACTGAGCTCCCGATACAGGGCCTGACACTCAGCGTGAATTCTTTTACACCCCCACGCGAGACGGGACCGACCGACGGCTTTATGTCCCCTACGAAAAGACGAAATAGAAGTAAAGGAAGTGAAAAGTCCCTTCGCATTTAGTCTCTAATTCCCAAGAAAACCATATCCATTCTTATAACCGGATATGATTTTCCGCTTCCGTTATCGCGCACCTGCGCATGAGTTAGTTACCAAGGTAACGGCAACGCTAAAGACAAGCATTCATTCTACGTTTAACCACCAACCAGGCGATTTCTTCGGCGTTTTCTCAATACCGTTTCTGAAAATGATTCCACCTAATGCATCGCTGGTCAAATATGACAACCCAGTTCTTGTCAGTCGAAATACAGACAAGAAAACTCCACGGGTATGTAAAATATATCGTTTTAATTAACAATGTGTAACCAGTTTTCGTGTAGATTCATTACTTAGGATTACTTTGGACTCAGGCCTGTATAACCTTTATATCCGCCTCTTCCTTTGTCACTGCTAGGTACGACTCACGCACGTGACTTCCTGGCGATGTGACTTCCGCTGTACTTTACTTCCCAAAATCTGTCTAGGCCAATTGCTTAGTATAAGTTATAGTGTTGTAGAGTATTTCCTTTAAAAAAATTTGTTTAGATCACCAGTTTTCATTAACTACCACAGTTTGATAGTACCCTATCCTACCTCAAACAGATTTGGAGTTTACTACAGCTTCCGGTAAGCTATTCCATAGGTCGACAACTCTGCTGGTCAACGAGTACGTCCTGATATCCAGTCGGCATCCCTTAAGAAGTCTCCAATTGTGCCCTAGATTCAAGATTCTTTATTTCCATAAAGGTAAATAATTCAACAATTCAATACAGGCATCCACCAAAGGCAAGGCCTATGATGCGGTTGACCCTTGACATAACATAAATCTATAATATGTTTATACATATAACATTTATATACATGTACATGGATATTTTATATTACAAATGACATAATTTCCTTCACAGTTTCCATCATATTTATGGTTACTTAGGATCTTAACGGTCTCTATAATATCTCTCATGCGTCTGTATCTGAGTGTTGGGAGTGATAGTCTTCTTAAAGGTGCATATTCACACCAGACCTATTGAAAATAAAATTATTAAAATTGCATACTATTATAAGCTTAAATTATGTCCTTATATGTAATGAAACGAAATACATCTTAACATGATGTTTTCATTCCATATAAATTAATAAATCTTTTTAAGTTGCAAAATTGAAATAGAGGCCATGCCTCTATTTCAGTTTCGCAACTTAAAAAATTATTAATTTATACAAAATGGAATCATCATATGTTAAGATTTATTTCGTTTCATTATATATTAGTAGTCGTTGGTGTGACATCACACCGAGGGCTTTCATAAAATCCATATATATGGTGTCGATTTTTCCTCCTTGGTCGAGGATCTGGGTCCACTCATCCATAACTTTAAGCAGTTGCAAGGTAGTTGACCTTCCAGATAAAAATCCAAACTGTTGTTTTCTAAAAAGCTCATTTTTAATCATATAATCCACAATTTTGGCCCTAACCAACTTCTCCATGAGCTTGCACTGGACCCATGTCAGACTCACCGGTCTATAGTTTCCTGGATCTGACTTGTTGCCTTTTTTTGAAGATTGCTGTCACATTTGCAATTTTCCAGGTACTTGGTACTTGTCCCTCTAATATAGATTTGTTGAATATCAGTTGCAGGGACTTGTAGAGCACATCCTGCTGTCCTTTAAGAACATTAGGACGGATTCCATCTGGGCCAGGAGCTTTATTCTTCTGAATTACTTTTAATAACTTAAGTACTACTTATTCTGTAGCTGGTGTGTTTTGGAATTCGTCCTTTATTTCTTTTGTGTCCATTTTTGTTATAGTCCCCCAATGGCTCATTCGTGAACACACTAGTGAAGAAGTTTGCCAACACATCTGCTTGGGTTAGCTATCTTCAGCACTCCATCCTCAATATTTTTCAGCTCAGCAATTCCTGTTTTCACCTTCCGTTTTGAGTTCTTCCAGAATTTCTTTGGATTTCTCTTTGCATCCATAGCTATTTCCTTTTTTTCATCACACTTGGAGGGCATTCTGGAAAGTCCAGTGCATGATAATCACAACAATACTTAGCCCTATTGTCAGCGATACATGCCAGCATAGTTTCATCTTTTACATAGTCATTTATTTGCACCTGTACAATGACGTTATAAAATCTTTAGCAGTACACTTCGACTTTTGAGGGGGGGGGGGGGGGTTTACAAACAACGTTCATAGTAACAATGATGTCATAGAGAAATATGGCCCGCTAGAATTTTCAAATCATGTTTATAAATAAATAGGCTACAAAAAACATGAATTAAAGCATACCAGTGAGTAAATGCATGAATGCACATTCCATCCGTGTGCAAATGGCATGGTACCGGGCCTTAATTTTCATGTTACAGCGATAAATCCAAAGAACCCACAAAAACTCATAAACCTGAACCGGAGTAAAAAATTTGCGTGACTGGAAACCACACTTTCTCAGTGCAAGGTATATGTAATTTAGCCTGGTTCCCTGTCTCATTTTTTCCCGTCATTACACGTTCGTATATGTTATCTATGTACGCTCACTGCATTCGCTATAAACTGGGTCAGCGGTTATTCTATACAATATATATCTGTCCTCAGTGCGGTTTTCGGCCTTCAAAATCGCCGCCATCCTTAAATCATGTTGATGCTTAGAGGGGCCTATCATTAAAGTTGTGTTTAACCAATAAAACTATAAAGACATTCTGAGCTACAATTTATAACTTTGTGACAGCTGATTGTGCTTCTTTATTAGCCCATTTGATTAATATATCTAGGATATTTAGTTTAAGAGTTACCATTTCTGATGAGGATTATGTCTAACCTTCAAACAAGAAACTGTGCTCGACATCCTCGGACAACGCGATCTTCTCGCGAGCTTACCATAGCTATGTGGAATGTACATGGTCTGAGTGCAACATCAAAGAGGCAAACCATAGGTGCAGACTGAACAATATAACATCAATATTAAACGCATTCAAGAGACTACATTAGCTAAACACTCCGAGCAGCAACTACAGACAGGCCATAAGCTAGTGCTATTGGAGCAAAAACACACCACATACCAGGGTCTAGGCTTCGTAATCAGTTTTGGATACATCAGTGATCGCGTTGCATTCATCGACCTGGCAATTCCTACCCGAAGACACACCACCAAGTGTCGCATTGTCAACACATATGGCCCAACTACCGAAAAAGCCAAAGAGAATCTGGCAATATTAGATTCCTTCTATGCAGAACTTAGCTCCCAACTAGATGGCAATTGTTCGTGTGTGGAGATTTCAACTCCAAGCTTGGTAAAATCAGAATTGCAGACAAAAGTTCAGGACTTGGCTTATACATGGGATCAAATGGAGAGGGCACACGCAACACCAATGGATATGCACTGGTGCCATTCCTTAGTTCCAATGGCCTATTTGCCACAAATACGGCTTTCAACCACCCATGCCGTCACTGGACAACATGGACTGGACACATTACTGATCGCAAAGCCCCAAAAGGGTCTACGGCTACAACAGCTGTCTTCAACCAAATAGACTTCATACTATGCAGCAGGGCTTCCACTAATTTCTATTCAGAGTCCAAGCAAGAAACATGGAAGTCTAAAATGGTTCAAATACATGTCATTTGATTAAAATCACTGTTTTTAAAGATGTCATGGCAAAAATATAGGAAGTCTAGTACTTCCATGGTATCTTTCTGTGGAGACCAAACATGAACTTTCAACTTTTGCAGTATTGGACTCCCAGACTTCCGCTAGCAGAAGCCCTGCTATGCAAGACAGAAACAAAACCTTTACCCTGGAATGCTCATTCATATGTAGGCACAGACCTCAATTCTGACCATAAGCCAGTCATTACACGCCTTCAGATGAACGATCTCTACCTAATATATAAACGCCATACCAGGCAAGAGGGTACAGTCACCTACAACCTACCCAAGCTCATCAGTGACACTGACACTCAAATGTCATACAAAAAGGCCCTCGGGGAGCAGATAGCTAACATCGACGTCAGCTCCGATCCAAACTAAGCTGTAACCAAAATACTGAAATATATTGAATCATCAGCTACAAGCACCATAGATGTTCTTAAAAACAACCAAACTAGGTATACTGATGACTGTAAGTACTGCTGACATTGCTGCATGATGCATCATGGGGAACATAGCGTTTCAGTCCTTCTGGAAGCTATGGATTCGTAGATCAAAGATGCCCTTGATAAAAAGGCTAGCTACAGTTATACAATGCAACCTGCGTATTCTTGATACTTTATAACTGTAACAGATGGGCAGCTCCAAAGGAGCTTTAGATAAACTTGATGTCTGCCACCGCAAACACTTACGCACCATCACTGGACACCGATGGCCAGACGGCATAATTTCCTACGATGCACTATCCAAGATGTGTAATACGTCGTCACTGTCTGTAAAAGTCGCCCAGCAAAGATGGTCCATGTTTGACCATGTGCTAAGGATGCTAGAAGAGACACCAGCACAGAGAGCCTTGGAATTTGCCCAACTCTGAGTCAGCAAATACAAAGCCAGGAGAGGACATCATTGCATAAATCTGCTAAGCATGCTACGAGGTGATCTCAGGAAAGCAGGACTCAGTACACTCAAGTCAAGAATGGACTGGAGGAAGCTAAGGATTTCGGCTGATGACGAGTCACAGTGGGCAAAAGCGAAGAAGCACTGATTGCAGCTGTAGGATGTTTCTACTACTACAGCCGCAGAATACACTAATCATCATCATCATCATCATTGCCCACCTATTGTAGTATTTCCCGGTATTTACCAGTATTTCCCGCTTTAAGGAGTATTTCCGGAGGCTCTCTTTACCATTATTTCCCACCCAATATTTCCTGCATTGGGAAATTGCTACCAACCCTGATTGGAAGACAGCCAACATTATGGCCATATTCCAGAAAGACAGCAAGCAACTACAGACTAGTCCGCCTCGCCTGCATACATATAGTTCTTGAGACAATTATCAGAGACTATGTTATAGACCATATGAAGAGGAACTCACTCTTCAGTGACTAGGTGTTCGGATTTATACCAGGATTCCAGGAAGATCGACCACACTGCAACTTCAAAAAGTGCTAGACTCCTGGACAGAGCAATATTGACGTAATCGTATCTTGACTTTATGAAAGCATTTGACATGGTTCCACACCGATGGCTTATGATTGTACAGCTGGATAACATCCTTATTATCTAATCGAAAGCAAAGAGTCACAGTGAACAGCTCAGCATCAACATGGGCCAGTGTTTTAAGTGTGATGATCGCTGGAAACATAGGAAATCTCCTTTACTTCTCGTTGCCTCTCTCAGGAGTATAAAAGGGCGCCAGTGTAAAAGCTGGGGAAGTTACCAATAACAGACAGAAGTAAAACCAGTTTAGAATGGCGTGAATAGGACCTAGAATCAGGGACTCGATAGATGCCAACCAAAACAATAACTGCAGAAGCCGTTTTTGGCTGATATAAGTGTTAAAGGGACACATCTTACAGGATTGCTTGTGACAAACCAGAAGTCAATAGGAAACCTATGGAATGGGTAGACAAATGATATACAATCGCGATTTGTCTGTCGTCTGTTAACAATTGTGCCATGTCCAGAAATGGCAAGTTATAGCCCTTGCTATATTTTGTTTTTTCATTTACAGGCTCGTGCCCTACGGGTGAGTCCAACACCACCCACTAATGCGGGCCCAGTACCTAACCCACCAGCTAAGCAGAAACTGCAGCCTGGGGATGCAAAAACAACACAACAGACTGATGAGATTCTAAATTCCATACTCCCACCAAGGTAAATATCCGTCTGGCTAATGAGTTATTGGAGACAGCATATTCCAAGGGTTATATCTCTTGACCTGGTAAATATTTTGAAAACAATTTGACTGAAAGTTGTTGGGGGCTAAGCCACCAAAATCTTTCACTCAAATTTTTTCAGTAAGTCAATAGTTTTTGCTGATGGAAATTATTGTTTGGTGGATTGCAGCAGCGAGACAGATATGCTAGAGATTGTTTTTTAGTGGATAAAAAATATGTATGAATTTTTGTCAAGATTATGATACAATGTAAGATGGTTCTTGCCTTGCTTTAATTGACCTCCTCTGAAAACTGGTAATAATTCAGTGTATATTCAGTGAAAGTCAACAGACGGCAGACACCCGAAAAATCTACATGTACATATTTGAAACAAAATGCATGCCTTTGACATTGTATTTGATGAATTCAAAATTTTAATAAACAAGCCTGTTGAATATTTTTAAATTAATTTGATTGGATGCTGTTGCTGTCATAGGTTCCCCAGTCAAATTAATTTTTAAAATATTCAACAGTACCATGAAATTTATATTATAGGAATTCAGGTTTTAACGCTTCAGATCTATACGAACATTTGTAAAAAAAGTTATTTCTTAGCTTTATTGTACATTTATGATGTTGTGTCACAAGTAAAAACAATTGTATTTTCGTGAGTCACCTCAAAAAATGTTCCACAAAACAGAAAGGCATTACAACAAAACATGTTCAAAAGGAGACTTTTCTTCTTCATATTTGTAAAAATGACAATTCCTTTTGTACAGGCACCTGTGTTCCTGTCTAAGGGAGCAACTACTATCAGCAATACTGTTTTCAAACTTGCATCCATTTCACATTATTTACTGTCTGTACAGTAAAGCTCATAAATAAGTTACCATGTTTCTAAAACAAAATGAAACATGTTTGTTTGTACAATTTTTAACATAATGTAAGAAATTTTCTGTTGAATATATTAGACTTTATTTAATTGGAAGCCATTGCTGAAGGCAGCAATGGCTTCCGATCAAATTAAATCTTAAATATTCAACACAACATTTTATTTAGTTTTTGGAAACAAGAAATGTTATTTCTGAGATGTACTGTAGCAGCTTCTATAATGGATAATTTCATATGTATGCCAATTTTGATCGCACTGTGTACATCTTAATTTTAAATAAAATATTCAATGTTTTTTTTATTTCTTATTTGCAGGGAGTGGACAGAGAATGGACAGTTATGGGTGCAACAAGTGTCCAGTACACCAGCTACAAGGCTGGATGTGGTCAATCTACAAGAGGAGCTTGACCGTCGGTTACAACAGAGGCAAGCCAGAGAGACCGGTATCTGTCCAGTCAGACGAGAGCTTTATTCTCAATGCTTTGGTGAGATATCAAGTTCATCATACTTGTAATTTAGAGATTTCACCCTTTATGGTCAAACAAGGCAAAACAGCCCTGCAGTGGTCTTACGGAATGTCCATTTGCAATTAAAGAGAAGACTTATTTATCGCTCGAATGCATGGCTTGATAACTGAGCCAGTCATTGATTAAGCACAAAATTCAGATTTCCTTGACCAATCTTGACTATTAATGGATTACTTATCCCAATCATAGTGAATGATGCCTTCAGAATATTTGACTACATTTATATATGGTGTACAGTACAGTACGGTTCAATACACAACGTCAATGATCTGTGAATTTTATAATGTACTGATACATATGGACCACCATTAAAAACAAGGGCAATCAGAGATTGCAAACCCTCACCCATCTGCTTTTGTCACTTTTAAAAGGGTCTCGGATTTACCAGATTTTATTTGTGATTTTCAAGCTTTGTTAAGATTTTCCGGATCATGCCCAAACTTGTGGCATCCTAGTGTACGGTCATGCCATTTTAAAGTGTTAAAATTTGAGCCAAATCAAGACCAGTACTTTCCGAGATATCTGTCTATCCTGAATTTTATCTGATCCGGATCATAGTTCTTTTATCCAGATCATGGCCAACGTCTGGATATCTTCATGAATAGAAAGTTCCTTCATTGTGTTAAAATTTGAGACAAATTGGATCAGTAGTTCTTGAGATACAGCTCTGGACACACAGACAGGCAGGCAGACCTGATTGCAATACCCTATTCCCCTTACTGAGTGGCGGTAAAAAATTAATTTCTCGCTCCGGAGGAAATCCGCTGGAAGATGTTGCTGTTTTTATCTCTTTAATAACCAAGCCAGACAAAAGCGATCTCTCTTGTAGTCTTGGACAATGTCCATTTATAAGCCATGAGAAGAGCATTATTGAAAATTTACCACTGGAATGACTCTGTAAAGTAGCTCCACTGATAATTTTCAAATGTGTGGTTATCTCTGGTCCTGCAAATTAACCTGACTTAGCAAAACTTAATTCTCTTGAACAATTTCAACCACTAACCCTTTAACACTCATGTCAGCCAAAAACCGCTTCTCCAGTTCTCCTGAGAAATGTCAAAATGACAGAGAAGACAGTTTTTGAAAATTTGCTCTGAAATGACTGGCTCGAGAACCAACTATAGTGATTTTAGTGATACATTTTTTAAATAGTCTTCTCTTGGTCTGCTATTAGAAAATTTAAATTGATTTAAACAAATTTGTAAGCTGTTGAATATTTGGAAACTAATTGGACTACTATGGCAGCAACCACACTCAGACAAATTAGTTTTAAAACATTCAACAGAATGCTTATTAAGTAGTAAAAACATACAATTCATACAACTTGACAGACTATTGTGTTTGTGACAAAACTGTATCATATGACATCAGCCTACACATGACATTGTTGATTATGATGTCATATGATTGATCGTTAAACTGGATTGCTCTATTCTCTCACTAACAATTTAAGTATATACGGGTATGCTACAGAAATGTATTATCCTGATAATACATTTCTGTAACATACCCGTATTGGTCATGGAAAGTCATGGAATTTGGAAATTAAAATTCCAGGCCTGAAAAGTCATGGAAAATCATAATATTTTATGAATTCTGTTAGCATAAATTTCCACTGTCACCTCCATAGAATAAAATTATGGCAACACCTTATCAAACAAGGCTTTGGATTGGTTGTTAAAAAACACAATATTCTAACATTTTGTAGAACAAAGTCATATCATAATTTATGTAGCTATGTCATAAACACGATTTTCCTAGATATTAATTCTACGAGGTCATGGAATTTGTTAGTTTTGTTTAGGAAAAGACATGGAAAAAAGTCATGGAATTTCAAACCCCAAAAAGGTGTACAATCTCTGTATTATACTGTCTAGTACGTAACATTCCGAGTAAGTTTTAATGCTATGTCGATTTCAGATGAACTGATCCGTCAAGTTACTATCAACTGTGCAGAGCGAGGTTTATTGTTGCTCCGCGTTCGTGACGAGATTCGAATGACCATTGCTGCATACCAGACATTATACGAGAGTAGTGTCGCGTTTGGAATGAGGAAGGCTCTTCAGGCAGAGCAGGGCAAGGCTGACATGGAGAAAAAGGTGTGTAACACGTATTCAGTTAATAGAGGGATCTATTTCTAGATCATTTGTGGTTATCCGATTAGAAATAAATTACACAGATGTGTTTTATGGGATGCTTAGGACTAGTCTGTAATGGCACGCCCATTTTTAACTAAGCTCTGCCCACTTTATGTATGCCAGAGTCAATTTTAAAACCAGTCAGTCGTTCCAGAAATATTAATTCTGATGTCAAAAGGTCATGGTGACCAAATTACAGCAATTTGGTTGCGTTTCTTGATGTACTTGGCATGCTTGTTGCCCTTGGAGGTTTGATGAACCCAATTAATTTAGCGCTCAAAAGGTCATGTTCACAGTGACTCAAGTAATTTGTGATTACTTTTAATTCTACATGTGCATGTAATAATATGCCTATTCTGGCCGAGTGAGTGTCATCTGTGCAGTACAGTCTACTTAAATAAGTATGAACACAGCACGGCACTGCTAGGCAATCTTCATCCTACATTCAGGGTTTGTATACCTTTGTTTCAAATTCCATGACTTTTCCATCTCTTTTCATGACCAGAATTAACAAATCCCCATGACCTCCAAGAATTAATATCTAGGAGGTTTGAGTTTATGATGTAGCGACATAAATTACGATCCAAGTTATTCTGCAAAGTTTTTTAATATAGTGTCTTGCAACAACCAGACAAAGCCGTGTTTTGATAAGTTGTTGCCATCATTTTTAATGCATATACCAGTACATGTAGGTGACAGCAGAAATTTATGCCAACAGATTTCTTTTATTTTGCATGATTACCATTTTCAATGACTTCTCCATGAGCTATGATAAAATGTATAGGTTTTCCATGACCTTCAAATTTTCAAATGCCATAACTTTGTAGGATTTCCATGACCAGACCGATCCCTGTACATTGATACACACTGCATGATGGGGGGGGGGGGAACCTAGTTTCCAGCAATTTCTAATTGTCATTCTTGTTTTTTATAGCAATCAGTGTCATACATTTTATGTTCGATTAGCATTAATTCAAGTATTTCTCCACTTCTTAGATTGTGGACTTGGAGCAGGAGAAACGTGATCTGGAAAAACAGGTGAATGAATTGAAGGCTAAGTGTGAACAGATCGAGAAACGTGCCGCAGAACAGAGACAGGTGGAAGACAAGAAACACACAGAAGAAATACAATTTCTCAAGAGGACAAACCAACAACTCAAGGTAAAGTATTGCCTGTCTCTCTGAACTCTGTAACCCTCAAGATGGTCAAAGACTGTTTTTACTGTGGTCTTGTGAATTGTCTACTTGCAGACCAGAAGAGTATTCTTGAAAATTTACCACTTGAGTGACTGGATCGATAACCATAACAGCCATTCCAGTGGTAAAGTTTTCAAAATAATCTTCTTGCTCTGCAAATGGACATTTTCTAGAGAAAATTTAATTTTTCTTGAAAGAATTTGAGGGTTGAAGGATTAATCCGCTAATGATCAAAATTGGTCAAAAATCTAAATTTCTACTTTTATCACTGTTCATTTGTAGTGGAAGAGAAGGCTATATTGAAAGTTCATCATTCAAATCACTGGCTCAGTTGAGTCAAGCATTCTAGTGATCAATCAGTTTTCAAAAACAGTCTGCTCTATCACTAGAAATGGTCATCCTTCAGACAACTGCACATACAGAAGTAATTTTTGGTCAGTTTGTAATTGTATTAAAAAGTGATTCCTGAAAATTAATTTTAACCATTTAATCGGCAAGCGGACCAAAATAGCATCTGCTGTGGTTTTCAGAAATAGCGATTTACAGGCCAAAACTGATGATAACCAAGACTAAAATAATCCATGGCCTGCAAATTAACATCCACCACGTCCAAAAATTAAGTTTTTCGACAAATTTTGTCATAGACATTGTACAAACACCTCTATTGTTCTTTATGGATAGCTGGTCTTTCAAAGGGTGTTTATGATGTACGTAGCTACATAAATTACGATCTGAGCTATTCTGCAAAATGTCTGAATATTGCATCTTGAAACAACAAGCCATAGCCTCGTTTTCATCATGTTGCTATAATTTTTATTGTATAGAGGTGATGGAGGAAATCTATGCCAACAGAATTTTTTTATTTTGCATGATTACCATTTTCCGTGATTTTCCAGACCTGGAATTTAGATTTTCAAATTCCATGACTTTCCAGGATTTCCATGACCAGTACGAACCCTGATTAATAGAAAACTTTCAAAATGATGTATGGTTACATTGAAATGGAGATAGTAAAATTCCATATGAGATTGCTAATGCCTGTTTTATTATTCCCCCCACCCCCCCCATATATCTCCATTTGATTTGTCAGTCCATTTGTTTTTCTGTCCCAGATTTCAGTTATGTGCAATAACTCAAATTTTACTAGAGCTACATGTATCTTCATGAAACTTGGGTAGTAGGCTTGTAGCAGCTATGTTGGACCCACCCAATATTTTCATAGTATGAATTAACATGACAGGTTTAGTGCATTTATGTGTAATTTTGTGAACTACCTGACATTTGTGTTTCCTGAAGCTCTAATATGCATGGAACCTTAAAATATATAGGTTTACCATATTTTATTGAGACTAAACTGGTACATTACTTTGAAATAGAAAGAAAAGGAAAATGTGATTTTTCATGCCGCAAATCCAAAAATTGTGTTTGCATATATCTTCATATTTAAAAAAACCATAGAACTTTCCTTAAATAAAGTGGACTATAAGTGCAAGCCACAATTGTGGGCTTTAATTTGATATATCTATTGTGTATTTTATCTTCCCAAGTGCATATAAGTTAGCAAATAGTGGAAAATTTGTCTAAGTAAGGATTTTATGATGTGAAAGCATGGTCTATATAAATTGCATCTGTGTGTTAATATATACATGTATGAAGTATATTGGTGCATTCATTACAAAATTCTGTAAATTAATATGTTCACGTTCTGTCAAATGACACAAAAACATTATACCAAATTCCGGCTGCACATTACGTTTTGTTTTAATGATTATTACTCTTAGAATATACTACTTAAAAATTGTTATTAATATGCCTTTTGTATAGTCGCATGATATCTACTATTAGGCATAAAAATATTAGGAGGAAATCCACACCCTATAAAATTACAGTGGCAAAGAGATTTTCCGGCTGTAAGTCACGTTTTTGTGAATTTAATAATATAGTTAATTACATTAGTGAAAAGGTAATAATATCAATTAAATTGGTTTCATTAATCAAATTACTGTCGTACATGTTTTACATGTTTCTGTTTGTTTAGTGTAGATAGATGACACATGAATTAATTGATATTTTTCATCTATGTACAGTTGTTTTGATTGACCACTACTGAGTAGAAAATAAATAATTCACTGAGATATGTTATGTATTTAGTTCCCATTCTTAGTAGAGAATTTAGCTTTTTGCTGAATTTTATGATTTTTGTAGTTCATTACATGAATAAAGTGAAAAATAAAAAATAGTTATCATTAAGGTCTGGAATATGGTCACTTCAACTATAGTTGCATGGATTCAATTTGACACGAGCGAAAATCAATTAGACCAACTTTGAATGTTTGACTATTTTGCACCCTAGTGAGCCGTACTTATGTGCTACAAGCCAGTAGGGTGCCCTTGTGGTCCCCAAAATCCAATTAACGAAATTGGTTTGCATTTCTGCATGATAACTCGAGGTCTGAAGGATCACCAAAATTTACTTGACATTTCTAGGTCATCTTCATGCTACCTTGATCCATTGCGTGACAGTGGGTGCAAAGATTTCGGCAATCTATGATTATTATTCGTGTTATAATTGTTCTACCTTTTCCTTCACAGACCCAGCTTGAGGGTATCATTGCACCAACAGGAAAGAAATAAACAACAACAGGATGTGATTCAAACTAGAACTTCTCCATCAATATTCAAGCTGCTTGAAATTATTTCGAGACACGATCTCTATAGTAGATAAGATACCCTGATACTTCTATGGATGGAGCGGCTGAATGGCTATTGTGATATTTTATACTATTACAGACGGTATTAATATCTTTACCTGTTAAAAAGTAATTATTTAGTTAAGTACTAGATACAGATATTCTAAATTATTTATTATAATGTTAGATATTTTAGTAAAATTATAAAAAATTGTTTTAATGTAATATAAATTTATTATTATTGTTACTAAATGTCAAATTAAATTGATTTTCAATGTATAATTTAATTCATAAATTTAATAAATATCTTCCATTGGTATTCATGAGTTTCTATGATTTTACCTTATCATGGTGGCTAACACAATGTGTTAGTAATGACTCCGGTAAGAGTTGATTTTATGTTTCATAAGTTCTGTTTGTATGGTGTCAAAGACAGCAACAGTTTCCAGTAAAATTAATTTCAAAATAATGTACCCATTTTTAGCGGAGATTCACATGCAGCTAGTATCTGTGTTAACTTTTTGACAAAGCTGCATACATTCACTATTACATAGAAACTTTAGCGCATACAGTAAAATTCTGTATATACTGCGCTATCGTGCATAATGCTCACCCCTAAATTTGACAAAAATCGGCCTGAAAAAACTTGTTTACGTGTATAGCACGCAGTAAGATCGAGAGACGAAAACTGGTACCAAAAACCTCTGACTTACTGCATGTCAAATAGGCTTTCCTTATAAAACCCTGTTTGTGGCGTGCGTTAATCTGTTGTTTAATCACAGGAATATCATTTGCCTAAACTTTTAGCAAATATTTTGTATTAAACTTTATTGAACAATATAAAAATACAAATATAATTTCCATCATAACAGGTTAGAATCTGAATCTTTGACACCTGTGACCTTTACCCTTAACCTGTCAATCATAATCATCATCCTGCCCGCCGATTGGTAAAAACATTGTCCCGTTTAGCGCATAGAAAACATTCTTTTCTATATCTATGTAAATGCTAGATCGCCTTGGAAAGCATCGGGTCTCATTCTTTTCTTAACGCATTTATGTCCATATTTGGGTAGCAATCTATGGATTTTAAACATCTATGTCCAACTTGGGAAGCCAAGAGTAACATCCCTTTATATAGATATAATAAATGCTAGATTGCCTTGGAAAACATCGGCTATATCGTACTTATTTCAACTCATTTATGGCCGTGTCTAGTTAGCAATCTATGGATTTTAAACAGTATATACACTGTCATAGATGTGCCAGCTATAGTTTGACAATGTTGTGTAAAAGAAACCATACAGGTAAGCTGTTGAATATTTTGAAACTAATTTGACTGGAAGTTGTTGCTGCCTTAGGCAGCAGCAACTTCCAGTCAAATTAGTTTCAAAATATTCAACGGGACGAGTATTACATAATGAGGAATGTCATGCATTGGCACTTACATGGCATCACACACTATCGCTTGAGGAGACAAAATCGTGTTGATCACTCTTCAACATTCACACGATATTACAAAGCAGATAATTGCGATGCAGATACGGAAATGTAACAGGATATGAACGATATATGGAATCTATAAACCATAATTTATCTGTACAATACAACATTTGAGATGAGATTAGCATCACTTTAGCGACGTTAATGGAAAGTCTAGAGGTTGCAGCAGCAAAGCAACCAAGAAACTGATAGTCTATACAATAGCGTGGGAGCCTGTGCATATAAAACTTAATTTATTTACATTTTCGATCAGTGGACACAACCTCGACACATGATAGAAGACGCACATACGGAAAACTGGCAAAATCTGAAAACCTTCCATTCTGGGTCAATGTTAGATTCCCTGAGTTTTGTTTTTCCAAAATTCCCCGAGTCTTCCATGTTTTTCCAAAATTCTCACGACAAAGGAAACGTCAGTGGTAAATTTAACAAGAGGCCCAAGGGCCTGTAGTGCTCACCTGAACCATTGCCATTTAAACCATTTGAATTCACAGGTAAATAGACATGATGGATGATTTTCGGAAAATCCAAAATGGCCACCAAAAAACTGACCAATCAAGATTCTCATTTAAGCCTACCGTCATAGGATCGTTCCACACAAGTTTTGTCGAAATCCAGCTATTGATTGAAGGAGTACCATTTATTTTTAAATGGTTCCGGAAAACTCAGAAAATCAGAGATGGCTGCCTAAACATTGACCTATCAAAATTCTGAACAGAAGTTCTAGAGGCTATGACAAAAGGATCCTTCCAGCCAAATTTGGTTGAGATTGCCCAAGCGATTAATGAGCAGTAGCATCTTATACAACCGCCCAATTTTCGGAAAATCCAAGATGGCCACCATCAAAATCAAGCCGTCAATTCTGTATACATTGTCTAAAGCGTACCAGCCTAGAGTTCTTCCAGCTGAGTTTGGTTGAAATCGGCCAAGCGGTTAATGAGAAGTAGCCGTTTAACTGATTTCCCAAAATGTTAAAAAAAATCCAAGATGGTCACCAGAAAAATTGACCAATTAAAATTCTGTATACAAGCGTGCTACGAGGTGACCTCAAGAAAGCAGGACTCGGTACACTTAAGTCAAGAATGGACCCGAGGATGCTAAGAATTACGGCTGAGGACAAGACAGTGGGCGAAAATGAAGGGCGTACTGATTGCAGCTGTATGATGTTTCTACTACTACAGCCGCAGAATACAGTAATTATATATACACGGTCTGAAGCCTACCGCCCTAGGCTCTTTCCAGCCAGTCTGGTTGAAATTGTCCAAGCAGTTAATGAGTAGTTTTAAACGATTTTCAGCTGTTTTTTTCAGAAAATTCACGATGGCCACCGAACAAATTGACCAAACAAAATTCTGTATACAAGCTCTGAAGCATACCATTTTAGGGTCGTTCCAGCCGAGTTTGCTTGAACTCATTCAAGCGGTTAATGAGGAGTAGCCTTTTAACTGATTTACAGAAATTTTCAGAAAATCCAATATGGTCGCCTGAAAAGTTGACCATTCTGTATACAAATTCTGAAACCTCGCAGCCTAGTATCGTTCCAGCCAAGTCTGGTTGAAATTGCTCAAGCAGTTAATGAAGTGTAGCATTTGAAATGATTTCCTGCCATTTTTTCGGAAAATTCAAGATGGCCACCGAAAAATTGGACCAATCAAAATTCTGTATACATGTTCTGAAGCATACTAGGCTAGAGTTCTTAGATCCGAGTTTGATCGAAATCGGCCAAGTGGTTATCGAGTAGGCTTTTAAGTGATTTCCAGAAATTTTCCGAAAATCCATGATGGTCACCAGAAATATTGACCAATCAAAATTCTGTATTCAAGTTCTGAACCGTACCCACGTACTGTCCTTCCAGCTAAGTCTGGTTGAAATTGCCCAAATAGTTACTGAGAATTAGCATTTTAAACGATTTCCCGCCATTTTCCAGAAATTTCAAGATGGCCACCAAAGATTTGACCAATCAAAATTCTGTATACAAGTTCAGAAGCCTACCCCAATAGGGTCCTTCCAGCCAAATTAGGTTAAAATCTGCCAAGTGGTTAATGAGTAGCATTTTAAAGCAAAAGTTGACAGCCGGACGGACAGTTGCCATGAAGCTCACTTGGCCATTCTGTCCAGGTGAGCTAAAAAATCAGCCTTCTTGGCCTGCAGATTTCTTTGACAACTAAAGGTTTAATGGACGGACCTTTCCAGTTTTAGCTATTCCACCCACCCCCACCATCTCTAGCTAAGTTTCACCCACACCTCGCTAGTTGGGATCGATCGATCGATCTCTGAACTTCCTGGCTATCAATTTCCAGAAAACTATACAGGTAAGCTGTTGAATATTTTGAAACTAATTTGACTAGGTGCTGTCATTGGCAATGCCCAGTCAAATTAGTTTCAAAATATTCAACAGCATGTTTATTAAATAGTAAACATACAATTCATACAACCTGACAGACTAGTAAGCGTTTAATACAGACTAAATCAGGTCACAGCGTAATGATTATGACATCATCCTACACGTCATATAGTTGATTATGACATCATATGATGGATGGATAAACTGCAAAGGTCCATTGATATAAGTAACATTTTGGGAGGCGTTGTTGACGCAAGATGTGTTAAAATGATTCTTATTTAAGGTGCTCATATCCTATTAACTTGAGAAATATTTGCATAAGATACGAGATACTTGTTAATTTCTGTGCAATTTACCCAGCATGCAATGCCATGGCTCCATATTCACTATAACTATTGGGTGTCATACGTTTAGAGTCTATTGTCTGTTCAGACCATGATTTCTCAAACAAAATGTATCCGTCTGTACATACAATTGGTCATTTGTCAGGCAACCTTTGAGGCATAAGCAAGTTGGAAGTATTCATGGCAGTATATCGACAACAGCCACAACACATTTCATTACTGCTCAGTAGTGCTTCACAGTAATTTAGAAAAACAAATACCGGTATCAATATTAATTTCCATAGTTATATACCTTTTATATCGGTATTATTGCGATGGGCAAAAGAGCGAGGGCTGAGGTAGTAGTATACCATATTCAATGCATATCAGGTCTCCAGAAAATCAAAATTTGGCTATTATCAAATCACTCTATAGTACACCTCAATCAGAAGATGCCTACCATCATCTCTCGAGGCCAGAGCAAGTGACCATATTTCGTCTCAGAACTGGACATAACAGACTAAACCAACACATGTACAGGCGGTTCCACCTTACATCGCCCGCTTGTCCTTGTGGAGAAGCAGAACAGACCACAGAGCACATACTTCAATGTTGCAGTACGTATCAGCTGCTGAGAGAAGAGATCTGGCCTTTATCAACCTCTTTTCTTAAAAAGCTGTATGGGCCTGTGGAAGAACTGCAGAAAACCACAGATTTCATCTTGAGAACGGCTCTCCAAGTGTGATACCAGCGATCGAAAAGAAGAAGGGCTCCAGAAACAGTCGCTGAACATTACAATTGTCATAATTCATGGAGTAGCTATGGGGTGATCAGTTTCACCAGTGATTGCTAATGCTTACATGGAATCTTTCGAGCAACAACCACTCAGCAAATTTCTGGTACAGTTATGTTGATGACGCTTTCACATTCCAGGACTAGGTTTCAAGGATTTTTTCTACTAAGCCAGACGGGATAGTGCATCATTGATTTTACTATCCCACAGCAAATTTCACTAACCCAATATATGTAGGCTTAAAGCTGATCACTTCTTTAATCCATTCACCGATGGTTCCCTATAAAACTCATTTCCCTGGCAACCAATCAGAGATGTTAAATATTTTGAAATTAATTTGCCCTGAAAGCCGTTGCTGCCTAAGGCAGCAACGGCTTTCCAGACAAATTAATTACAAAATATTCAATAAGGCATTGAAGGTAGAAGAAAATCTGTTCTTTTGTCAATTTTTGGTGGGTACTGAACATAATGACATTATAACTGGTTTTTTCATATTTCCTCTTTTGACAGCATTACTAACCCAAATGGATTAGTGCAGATGTAGTTTTACTAACCCGTATGAAATTCTACTATCCTCAGGTTAACAGGTTAGTGTTAAAATTGAGCCCTGGTATTCCTACACCGCTATAACATCCAACCTTTCACTGATCGATTCAACAGTATTTACCAATGCATCCAATTCACCAGCAAAGTCGAACATGTACAGATTGCATTCCTAGACATCATGGTACATGTTAGTGATTCTGGAACCCGGGAACCACCAAACTCAGTCTACAGAAACTCCACACTCTCTAACTACCACTTGGAACACAAAAGGTCAGTCATCTGAACTCTATTTCACCGTGCAGAATCCATCATCACAGAAACATCAGACAAAATTCCACTTGTCAGACTTCTGTACATCCAAGGCCTATCCGAGCCTCTAGACAGATTTCAGATAACACAACATCAAAACTTAAAACAAGCCCATCAACACCGTAAGATCGCAATTAGTCAGACCTACAGATAATCTCAACATGGATGAATGCTCTGGAGTCATCTACAAGATCGAATGTGACCAATGAAAGAGAACATATGTAGGCAAACCAAAAGGGCCATCAGCAACAGAGTAAAAGAACATCTTAAAGCAAATTCCAACTCAACTGTGGCAGAGCACACAAAAACCACTGGACATACCATCACCGCCAACAATGCCTCGCTCATTAACATTGAGGCTTACTTATTCAAACAAAAAGTCACAGGCCATTGAAATTTACAAACATAAACCAACCATGAACTGAGCCGAGGTCTACTACTGTATATGAGCGGCCTACCAATCAATGCTGTCATGCGACCACAAGAACTGACCATCAGTTAGTGCTCAAGAAGTGACCGAGATGGTCATGAACGCTACACTCAAACAATTTCTACATCCCGGAAAGGTAACTAATGTTTCCTTATAATGAATCATCCTGGGATTGAGACCAGCATTTAACAGAATATTTACACCATCAACAAATTGCAGTATTTGAAATGTTAATACAGGAATAATAACTGGCATCTCTACATAATAATTCCATATATTGTTACTTTTCACTCACGACTAGTATATAGGTTACATTTTGGACAAAACAAAACAGAAGTCCCATCTATAGGGCATTCACATTTATTTACCGTAATATATATGCAATATGTAATTAGATTATGAATAAATTACTATCATTATTATTATCACTAGTAACATTAGTATCATTATTAACAAGTTAAAATACATGAAAGTACAAGACATTTTCTTAAGACGACTGGGTAGATGATTTCATTTTTGTTGATACCAATATTTACTAAAAGTTCTCTTAAAATTAGGAAAACTTGTGGATCTAAAATGTTTGACTTTTTGTTCGGTTATTCGGCACTTTAACTAGTTAGAAGTCTAGATGCTATTTTAAATTTAGTTTGGCATTGCCATGTTATTTGAACCTTTGTCTTTTCTGGCTGAAAATTTCGAAGAAAAGCCGTGTCCCCTGTTAGCTCATTCATTCACCAACAGGATTTTGAAAAAGTAAACATTTGCCGACTTAAGTTAACCTAGGTTGCATATTTATAAATTACAAAACTATACCACTAGGTCTAAAGTTGTATATCTATAAGTAATTTTCAATAAGCGTTAGTTTTATAAAATATTAAATCAAAAGTACTTTAATTTATTATGTAGTTAGTTATCTTGGTATTGAAAGTATGCACACATGTCTCTTTCATGTGCATCAAAATCACGGACGAGCTTGTCTTGACATTTGCCGTGAACTATGAGTAAGTGGTTACATGACTGCTTGTGCAATCAACCACAGTGAAATAATCAGAGCCGAGATTAAAATGCATGAAACAGATTTATATACTATCAATATGAAGATTACTAATTACAAAATAAGTTCGCGTCTGTAATCTAGCAAGCATTTTAGATTTTAAATTTCATAAAATGTAAAACATATAACATATATATATATATATTTTTATATTTAGGCCTATTGTAGCAGTGTTGATTGCAGTGTACGCATACTCAACTAAGAGCAACATACAGCTTGAATCAGTAGGCACATGTTTACACTTTTAGTTAGTTAACGTGCCCATAAAGTAACAAATAGTTCAGAATTTATTTAAGATCCATGAGTTTTTAAATTTATGAGAACCTCAATACATTTACTAGTACCACAATATTATGACAAGAGTAACTTTTAATCTTTTTGGCATTTTGTTGAGGAATATAAAATTGAAAAATCTTAGATCCTACGGTACTTGACACAATTTTATTGATGACCACACATGTAGTGTGTGTTGTGTGGTAACACTGTATATATGTATCATGAATGACTATAGTACTGGTGATTAAACATTTACTGGTCATGTCCATTTGCAGAACAAGAGATTATTTGTGAAAATTTACCACTGAAGTCATTTCAGAGGTAGATTTTCCAAACATAGTCTTCTCTTGACCTATAAATGGGCATTCTTCATGACCACTACAGAGGCTGGTTTTGCCTGGCTGGACCATTCACCCTTTAACAGTCTAGTCAACCAAAAACTGCTTCTGCAGTAGTTTTTACCTCACCTACGAAGCAAACACGAGACATAGGTATCACTTTTCTGACGGCCATGGCGTCAACAAGTAAGGTTCTGCGTTTAGCAAAACTTCTCAGCTTATATTTCAGGATTGGTTAAACCTATTGCAACTAAACTTGGATACATGGTTATCTATAATCATAGGAATGAGCATGATGTTGGGGTCACAAGGTCAATGGTCAAGGTCACTGTGACCTTGATACAGAACTCTGCTTTTTCAACATTAAGTTTTTGCGTTTGGCAAAACTTCTCAGCTTATATTTCATAATTGGTTAAGCCTATTGCAACTAAACTTGGATACATGGTTACCTATCATCTTAGGAAGCAGCATGATGATGTTGGGGTCAAAGGGTCAATGGTCAAGGTCACTGTGACCTTGATACAGAACTCTGTTATTTCAACATTAAGTTTTTCTGTTTAGCAAATCATTTACATTTATATTTCACGATTGCTTAGTCCTATTGGAACTAAGCTTGGATAGATGGTTATGAAGCAGTATGATAACATTGAGGTCACAAGATCAAAGGTCAAGGTAACTGTAACAAACAGGAGACAGGCAAGACATTTAATTCCGTGGAATTCTTGTCTGAAATGGCCATTTGCAGATCTAGAGATGACTATTTTTGAAAATTTACCATGGGAATGACTGGCCTAATAACAGATTCAGTCATTCCACAGATAAATTTTCAAAAAATAATCTGGTCTGCAAATGAACATTTTTTATGCGAAAATTTGAATTTTCTTGTATGGATTTGGTAGTTGGCTAAATGCATGGAGATGACTTGATGGATGGTGAATGAAAGGCTAGAAGGAGTAGACAGATGATGAATTGATGGAAGTATGAATAGACCGTAGATAATACATAAATAAATGAATGAATAAGAGGATACATAACTGAAAAGATAGATAGCTGAATGAACGGAAGGATAGGTGAATAATGAATGGTTGAATATGGAATGATAGATGTATGACTAAATAGATAGATGAATGAAAGTATAGATGAATGGATTAATAGATGGACGGATAAAGGAATAGCTTAGTGGGTGGTAGAATAATGAATAACAAGAGAAATCAGAGACTGCAGACCCTTAGAGGCGGCGCCTTGGTGTAGTGGCTAGCACTCAGCACTACTTAACTGGGGAACCTGTTTCGCGCTTCACCTGTGTGCTATCTCGTCATCATTGGAAACCTGGGCAATCTCCATCGCTCTTTGCCTCTTCACCAAGGAGTATAAATGGGTACTGGTGTAAAAACTGGGGAAGTTAGCAATAATACACTGAAATAAAACCAGACTAGATATGAGGTGAATGGAACCGGGAATCAGGGACTCGACAGATGCCAACCAAACCAACAACTTCTAGATTGCAGAACCTTGCCATCGCATTTTTGTTCCACTATAAGTTTTCAGAATTTCCAGATTTTAAATATTTTTATGGATTTTCCAGATTTTTTCGAATTTTCCTTGAACACACCCAAAGTTGCGGACTCGTAGTGTATGGTCACACTCTTTCTCATGTTAAAATTTGAGCAAAATTGGACCAGCAGTTTCGGAGATATCCACAGATCCAGAATTTGTTCTGATCCAGGATCACAGACAAACAGACAGACCCAATCACAATCCCCTCTTCCCCTTACGGCGCAAGGGTAATAAGTATACATAACATAAGTGTATGATAATGGTATGTTAACATGTACATATGCTTTTAGAATGGTAATCTAATGTGTGTATATATATTGGTTACAGAAATATCTACAAATACCATTGGTCCAGTATCAACTCTTCTACGATATGTCTTCAATAATCATGAATATAAAACTATGTGTACATACAAAGCAATAGCTCACTATGTTAAGTTGTTGATATCTCGGTTAATCATAGACATTAACACAATACACTACACACACTTAGTATTATCAGTAGACAATTAAATATAATACTGGCAATGGAGTCTTATGAATACTCAAACAATCCTGAGTTGTTTTTGGGTTTTTTACTTTTTTCAGTTTGCTTACAATTTTCTATTCATAAACATTACCTTGAGAAAGCACACATATTACTGAGTTTCTAATAAAGGATTAAATTTTAACCCTTTAATGGTCAAGAAAATTGACATTTTTGCTTGTTGGCTAAGAGACTATTTAAAAAAATTTTATAACAGGAATGACTGACTTGATCATCGCATTAACATGGGTTACTATCACGTACATTGTAGCAAGCCATTATTATATAATGAACCCATCATGAATAATGTATTGATTAGAATTTTATTCCAACGCTAAAGTTCACTAAAGTTCATGTACACATGTTTCAGATTTTGAACAAACACGTAATTGCTTACAATTTTCCCTTTTCAATTTTTTCTTGTAAAAAGATCAATATTCGATAAATACCAGTATGAAAGTTGATATCGATACCAGAATTCATTTTTGTAATACTGTGAAGTCCTAGCATTCCCTGGCCGAGATTATGAGAGTTTAGCATTCACACCGGCAACAATGACTACATCACAAAGTCAATAGAATCTTGGTATCTGTGGGTGTGGAATCTTAGTATATGGCCACGCCCTTAACTGTGTTAAAATTTGAGTCAAATCGGACCAGAAGTTTCTGAGATAGTCACAGATCGAGAATTTGATCCTATCTGGATACAGGTTCTTTCACACAGATCATGTCATGTCTGGAAATCATCGGAAAATTCCATCGTTGTGTTCAAATTTAAGCCAACGTAGATTAGTAGTTTTTTATATACAGACCGTAGTAAGCTTTTGTCACGTGACTGACTGACTGACTAAGTGACATGGTCGTTTATGGAGTTGATACCCGTAGCTAAAAACCACCTAAGCAAAGGAAATATGCTGCAGACATAAATGGAGAATTTAACCTGGAACAAGGTTAGGTATCGGATCTTACCTTATGATGACAATGCAACTAGATGAATCTCCATAATCTTAATAAGAAGAATCTAGCCTCACGATTGACATGCAATTGTTGGAAATTTACAGGCAATCTCATACACTCCTCCCTAACATGTGTATAAATAGGAACTGGTTTAAAAACTAGCATAGTTCCCAACGATAGACTCATCCTGTCGATAGACTCACGCCCCTGCAGTTCATGAGAAATATTTCCAGTTAGTCAATGTCACGATTCTCTAACGTATTCTTCATAAAGATGACTTGGTAGCCTGTGCAACCTTTGAACTCGTTCGTCTACTTAGCACATTGGAGATGAAATTTCCTGCCTCAATTAACTTTGGTAGATTAATTCCCTGTAAATAAGGAAAGTAGACATTATGAATGATGAAGCTGTGTTACATGTTTTAATGGAGGGATCCTATCTGTCATGCAAATATCCAACATCATAATTAATTATGTCACTAGTTAGCTTTCGTCATAATCATACTGATGCATAGCTCTGTCATGAAAGTAGAAATGTCTGTCACCAGTGTACAAATTGCATGTCCTTGAAGAATTTACAATTTAATAAACATTTTGCGGCAACAGCACCCAATCAAATTGGTTTCACAATAGTCAACAGCTAGTTACCTAGAAATTTAGATTCTGGGAATTCAGGTTTCAAAGTTTCACATCGATTCCAAAACACGTAAAATCACGGGCAGTGCTTAGCTAGAAATGGGCGGAGAATCTAGCTAGAAATGGATCCCTCGATTATACTGGTTTGCTGTAACATCTGTGAATTAGTTTCAAAATATTCAACAGAATATTACTTACAGCGTAAAGTATTTGTTGCTTCTGGTTTCTACAGGTTAGCCTTAACAAACTGAGTATAAGCTGAATTGAATGGAAACCAATAATCGTCAATAAATATAACAACAGCGGGCATGGATATACGCACAAACAGATGGAGTCACAAACAGACATGAGAAACATTTGGGATCAAAAACATAAATATACAACTTACTGTTTTAATGGCCATGCCGTGTAACATATATACCACATCCTCTGTGGACACATTACCACTCGCGCCTTGGGCATATGGACAGCCTCCCAGGCCAGCTGCAGAACTATCCACCACAGTAACACCCATCTAAAATATAACAATAATATCACACTCACACAAGTTCAGCATCTGTTGAATGCAGATTAATTTGCAAAACAACAACAGTAACAACAACAGCAACAGCAATCAGAGAGTACAAACCATAGCCCTTCTGCCCTGCAAGGAGAAGATAGTATTGCATTCGGGTCTGTCTGTCTGTCTGTCGGTGTGTCTGAATATGTAATCCTAGTGTGCGGTAACCCCCTTTCTTGTGTTAAAATTTGAGCCAAATCAGATAAGTATTTTCAGAGAAATACATGGGCCCAGAATCTTTATCCAAATCCAGGTTTATTTATCCGAATCATGGCTACTGTCTGGAAAAAAATCTGCTTTCTCAGTAAGATTGTGTTGAAATTTGAGACAAATTGGATCATTAGATTTTGAGATACACCTCAAGACACGCAGACAGACTATTCGTGACAAAAGACCAATTCGTTTGCATATAATCCTTAAGCATTAAAGCAGGAATAAAAATAACTTATTTACTAAAAATAGAGTTTTAGTTTCCTTCCAAAAAAAATGTTAAAACTACATCGATAGTCAATATCGCATTGTACAAAAAGACATACAAACCAATAATAAGTTTTGTGTCTTTCATGTCAAACCTATGCCATTGGATTGAGTTCAATACTTTAATTGTGACATTATGCTCGAGTGAATGGTCAGATCTATGGATTGTTAGCCCTTTCATGGCCAAGGAAATAAAGGAATTTGCCTAGTCAATGTCCATCCATTTGCAGGGCAAGAGAAATCTATTTTTGAAAATTTACCGCTGGAATGGCTGGCTAAATAATTGAGCCAGCCATTCCAGGGGAAAATTTACAAAAAAGGTCTTCTCTTGACCTGAGAATGGACATTGCCGAAGACCACTGCAGAGGCTGGTTTTGTCCAACTTGACTGCTCAAGCGTTAAAGAACCACTATCCTCACCAGTGATGTCATACTGTGAATTCTGTGTGGTGTCAAATTTGACAATTTTAACTTAGTTTTAATATTAATAGAGGTTATGAAAATTTGTCAAATTTTCTTTTTCTTCATAAAATATGATAAAAACTTTAACTGTTTTTTTGATTGAGATCTAATTCTTCCTTAACTTAAAGTTTTGACCATAGGCTCCAGAATCGGGGCATTCCATCCGCCACACACACCCCAAATCTCCACCCCCACCACCCAATCCACCCCAACCACCTGACAGCGCCATTCATTCCAGTTGTAAATGCCCAAAAATAGCCTTCTTTCAGTGTACAAAATGGCATCTGCATGTGACTTAGTTCATATTCATCTCCAGAAATGTAGAAGTCATTTGAGAGAATTCAGATTTCAAAATTTTCTGCTGCACCGCCAAGATTCATGGGAGGGGTGCCTCCCGGGCCCAACCCCAATCAAAATTTCATTCCAGCGCCACTGGTTTTGACACATATGAGTGAACAAGTTTGATGGTACAAATACTTCCGTGTGTTATATATCTCTCACCTGCAATGCTGCAAATATATTCGCCAATGCCTGACCATAAGTATCGTGACAGTGTACAGCAAGAACACTAACTGGGACGTGTCGTGTGACTTCTGACAACATAGCTTTAACAGTCCCTGGTGTTCCAACTCCTATTGTATCACCGAGCGAGATTTCATAGCAGCCTAGATCATATAACGTTTTAGCCACCTATGGTACAATGATATGGTGACATTTCAGTTATACAGACAATTACTTATTCCATGTTCTTCATCATGTTGGGGAATGTGCATGAAAAACATGGAGCAAAAATGATATTACAGTATAAACCCATAGACGGTCAGCACATTTTTGCTCAATTTACATGTTCTAAAAAGTTAGTGTGCACTATATACAAGGATAATACTTGTCAGAGTTGCCCTTATGCGTCCTTTTGCGCGTATATACGCATAAAAATGGCAGAGGGACGCATACAAATTAACCATCTGCGTCCCCGATGATGTACGAGGGACGCAGTGAAAAAGTGTAACGGAAACTGGTAACTTTGCGTGTGCTTAATTATCGATTATATTATCGTGTGTATATTTATTTGTGCATGTTTTCACGTTAAAAAATATACCTAATGTATTGTGTGTTCAATAAAAACGAACTTACTGCGTTGTTTAAGACTATGATTTGTTGTATGTTTTCTTGCACAACTCAAAGTTGTTAATGCCCATAAATCAGATTCAACCACCACATTTAATTGTAAACATAATCCCCAAATCATCCTTAGTATTCCATTTGATCTAATTTTTATAAATAATGAGTTTACAAGGCTGATGTTAGTCGCCTTGTTTGGCCTACAAATTGCAAAAATACCCGCCATGTTTCTGTCAGTTGTGCTAAACGTCAGTGTGACATGTCAGTATTTGATTGGATAACAGCGGAATCGCCCTCTAGAGGAACTCACGCTTGAGAAATCCAATACAACTGATCAAGCG
Source organism: Chaetoderma sp. LZ-2023a (assembly GCA_034401795.1). Classification (NCBI taxonomy): domain Eukaryota; kingdom Metazoa; phylum Mollusca; class Caudofoveata; order Chaetodermatida; family Chaetodermatidae; genus Chaetoderma; species Chaetoderma sp. LZ-2023a. The sequence continues at coordinate 38,693,330 of CM067375.1, read as the reverse complement.
TATACAAACGTGTCTGGGCGTCTTAACCCTTTCACAGCTCAGAACATTGGACAGATCACAAAGTTGTTATCACTAATATGCTGAATAGTTTGAAATTAATTTGCGCATGCCTACTTGCCTAACTTACAGGCAAAATATTTTTTTCTATTTACTTATCAAAATATCTAAATGGATGAAGGAATATATGGAAGATATTGTGATATCTTTTACATTTGAATGGTCATTTGACGGATTAGCGGCGGTGTCTTTGTATTGCTGTTTGAATAACGGTATCAATACACTATAAGCCGTCTTTTATTTACATGTAGCAATAGCGGCTGATTGATTGACTGACGGATTAATGTTTATAATGTTTAACAATACTCGATCGTTCGGTGTTCCCAGTTTCTCAACTAAAAAGTTCATCCCAGCAGCGATGTTCAACGATATAGTCGATCTACAGGTAGGCATACGTTAAAATATTGATTTTTTCCAAACAGCGTATAGCTCAAAGCTCCCCGATACAAGCGTCCTTATTGGATACACGCTAATGCATTATCAATGCTTCAACCAATCAGCAATCGTGTTACATAGTTACTCCCTATGAATTAGAAATATCCGGTTATTGGCTGATATCTTTTCACTAATTACGCATTTTAATCAGATTTATACAGATTATTTTTGATAAATTATTGTTTTGTCTGATCTTAGCCTATGCATTCCACCATATTTAGTCATTCCAGTTACATTATAAAAAATATGCGCGCATTATATCGAAGTAGGTCAAGTAGTCCTTGAGCAAACTCGCCCCATATACTTGTAATTTTTCAATTCGTCCAAAGTCAAGTTAGGGTTTTTATAGAAAAACTAATGCAGTGGTCTTTGCTAATTACTAATGTAGTAGTCTTTGGAAATGTTAATCATACAAAGTTGTCAATGTAGGTTGGTTGGTTTATCAGACAACAAACAAGTACAGTGCTTTAAGTTATTGTTTATTTACATGCAGTTCAAATGTTATTAGTTAAATATACAATGGCCATTTCAATAGATAAATTTTAGCCACCATTGTAGATCACAGAATACATATATTTGAAAATTTACCATTGGAATGACTGGCACTGTTTAGAGCCAGTCATTCCAATGTTAAACTTTCAAAAATAGGTATTTTGGTGATCTACAATAGTGGCCAAAAGTGTTAAGTGCTAAAGGTTAATAAACTATGCATAGTTAATATTCTCTATATATACATTAACATTATTTACACAATGTCATAACTAGTGCTTTCAACATGTTTAATAAAGTGCTTTATAATTAGATCAATGTGTTGTGTTTATTTTAAGAAAAAAACATGGGACCCCCATATTTCAGATGAGGACCCCATGGGACCCCCAGATTTTACAGTGGGACCCCCAAATCTGAGTGTGGGGTCCTTGGGACCCCCAAAAATCAGATGTTGTGGGCAACACTGTACTTATCCACATTTTTTTCCTTTCTGGTACATATTCTTTCTACCTTGCGAGTGTGTTTAATGTATATGGCAAAAACATCGCAGAAGTGAAATTATTAAATTGAACCGCCTAAATATTGCGTATCCTTTAACACAGAGCTCCAGATAAGAATTAGTCTTTTGAGCGTCTTACTCACAGGGGATGATTATAATTGAGTATTCTTCGTATTAATTGGGTATTTCAAAATACCTTTACTCATAGGAAGTGGCAGGAATTGAGTATTTGAGGTCCACTTGGACGTGAAAAAACTTTTTGTATTACTAGACTAATTGACTATACTGACTCAGTATAGTCTATTAGTCTCTAATAATACACATTTTTTTAAACTTCAAAAGTGACTTACAAACATAGATTATGACTTTTTGACATGTAAATTATTTAAGTAATTACATGTACATACATGTAGACAACTTAGACAAGTAGACAGTCTAATTGTGGGAGAGCTGCGGTACTGGAGAGGACTTCATAGAACCACAAGCCAGTAGGCCCTATAGCCCAGTAATGAGTGACCAGGTGAAACCAATGTTTTATATATGTTTCAATTGTGAGTTGTGACTGCTCTGAGTCTGATTAAGGTATCAGTCTATCAGAATCACTTGACCCACGCTACATTTACATCAGAGACAGCCTGAGACGGTATAACAATATCAAATCATTTGATATTATCATACATTCATACTCTCTCTGATATAAATGTAGAGTGGGTCAAGTGATTCAAATCATTCATGCTGTTTTAGATCTATGATCACTATGATGTATACATGGAATCCACATTTCTTAAGTTGACTGATGAATTGAATTAAAAATTAGGCAACTGTGCCAGTCTGTAACAACTGGCAACCCTTGTTTTATTTTCTTTACTGCATAAAAGATGTTCCTAGCACAGTGCCACTGCATGACATTAATGACAATTGACAAACTAATTTTCTGACTTCCAATTTACCCGACTTTTATGGTTTGATGCCTATATTCCAGTCAAAGATCTTAGGTCATAGGCAGTTGCTACAGCAGGGTTTGCCAAGAAATTCATTTAGTGGGGCCAATGGCCCATTACTAGTGAAAGATAGGGGTCATTTTCTGAATCATATGGGTCAAATGTATATCGGCCAGTATGATCCCCTAACAACACCCCACCCCACCAACCCCACCCAAAAAACCCCATGCACCCAATGCAAAACAAACTAGATTGCTCGGTCGATGACACATCATCGCATATCCCCACATTCGCCACTTTGACATCTTGATCTTCAGCGACACCCCCTGGGTGCGGAGCCGAATGGAAATGCAGTTCTATGGGTAGCCCCCTTGTATACAGAATTTGGTTGAATTCCACCAAAACAGTTTTGAAGGAGTCAGAGTGACGGACGGACTATGGGTAACCCACATAAGAAATTTGCTTGAATACCACCCAACGGTTTAGGAGGAGCTAGTGTGATGGAGACGGACAATCAATTTGACCTTTTGACCCCTGCCACGCCACCTTGAGGGTGGCGCCTAATCTATATCTCGTCGTTCAAAGCGCATTCCTATTGGTAAGCCACATACCGAATTTGGTTGAATTCCACCCAACAGTTTGGGAGGAGTTAGCGTGATGGACAGAGGGACAATCAATTTGACCTTATGACCCCTGCCACATCCCCTTGGGGGCGGAGCCTAATCTAAATAGTGTCTTACAAATCGTATTCCTACGGGTAACCTACTTACCAAATTTGGTTGAATTCCACCCAACAGTTTGGGAGTAGTTAGCATAATGGACAGACAGACAATCAATTTGACCTTTTGACCCTTGTCACGCCCCCTTGAGGGTGGAGCCTAATCTATATCTCGTCTTGCAAAGCGCATTCCTATTAGTAACCCACATACTGAATTTGGTTGAATTCTACGCAAGGATCTGGGGGTGAGATGCATTATAATCAATTTGACCTTTTGACTCCTGCCATGCCCCCTTGGGGGAAGATCCTAATCTAAATATTATCTTGCAAATTGCATTCCTATGGGTAATCTACTTACCAAATTTGGTTGAATTCTACCCAACAGTTTGTGAGGAGTTAGCATGACGGACAGACGGACAATCAATTTGACCTTTTGACCTCTGTCATGCCCCATTGAGGGCGGAGCCTAATCTATATCTCGTTTTGCACAGCACATTCCTATTAGTAACCCACATAGCGAATTCCGTTGAATTCCACGCAACGATTTGGAGTGAGATGCATTATAATCAATCTGACCTTATGACCCATGCCACGCCCACTTGGGGCAGAGCCCAATCTAAATATTGTCTTGCAAATTGCATTCCTATGGGTAACCTACTTACCAAATTTGGCTGAATTCTACCCAACAGTTTGGGAGGAGTTAGCGTGACCGACAGACGGACAATCAATTTGACATTTTGACCCCCTGCCACACACCCTTGGGGGCGGGGCCTAATCTAAATATCGTCGTGCCAATTGCATTCCTATGGATAACCTACTTACCAAATTCGGTTGACTCCCACCCAACAGTTTGGGAGTTAGCGTGACGGACAGACAGACAATCAATTTGACCTTTTGACCCCTGTAACACCCCATTGGTGGTGGAGCTTAATCTAAATGTCATCTTGCAAAGCGCATTCCTATGGGTAACCCACATACCAAATTTGGTTCAATTCCACCCAAAGGTTTGGGAGGAGTTAGCGTGATGGACAGACGGATGGATGGACAGACGGACGGAGGCGATTACAATATCCCCACCGATTTTTCAAACATGGGGATAAAAAATGAATATCTTACATTGTTCTGTCTTACTTAGTTGAGCAACCCTGGCCAGCCCACACCAAACCACCCACCACCCCACTAAAACCCTAAAATTTATTCAAGAAAATTAAAAAAATTTCATAAAAATCTATTGCAGACCTAAAGATGATTATTTTTGAAAATTTACCAATGGAATGACAGGCTCATTATGACTGGAAGCCATAAGGCAGCAACAGCTACCAGTAATATATTTTCAAAATATTCAATAGAATATGCTTTAATTTGTAAAGAATTACATCTGTATCAAAGAGCCACCATCTTAATGGCCCCCAAAACAAGTGTTCACTATACACAGGTTTGACTGTGTATTGAATAGTGTGCAGCCGACATGGTAGGGGTTTTCCAAGTAATGAGGCAGTTTCACGGTTTCAGTTCAGTTTCACTTTCAGACGACATGTCCTAGGGGATTTCCCAGTAATGAGGAAGTCAGCAGCAGCAATTTCCAGCAAATAGGAGCGCTATATTTAGACAAGTGGCTACAACGTGTCAGATTTTGGTGAGAAATAACTACAGTAAAAGGATCGGTTTTAAATATTTTGGAAACTATTTAACATACGGTTGTTGCTGCCTTAGGCTGCAACAACCGTCTGTTAGATATTTTCTTTAAATACGCAATGCTGATAGTTATACTGTCATGCTTGTAGTCGCCCTGTTGCATGCAATCTAAGGTTTATAGACCTATGGATTTGTCATTCTCTGCAAACTGGTTGTTTTCAAATGTGAAAGCATATATTCTTGCTATAAGTTGAGAATCGTCTTTATAATAACTACAATGATTAGTTCACCCCGGAAAGAGCGTGACCTACGCTCGTTGCGGGGCGCATTGATGATCTTTAATAACATGAAAATAGGACACATTTGCCTGATTCAAATTATTTCCATCTTACAGCTATTCTGTCACATTCCTTTGTCTGTATCACAATTATCTGCTTTGTAATATCGGGTAAATGTTGAAGCCATTTTGGCTCCTCAAACGATAGTGTGCGATGTCATGGAAGTGTCAATGTATTACATTCTTTATTATGTAACACTCATCTTATTGAATATTTTGAAACTAATTCGACTGGAAGTTGTTGCTGCCTAAGGCAGCAACAACTTCAAGTCAAAATAGATTCAAAATATTCAACAGCTTACCTGTATGGTCTTTTACACAACATTGTCAAACTATAGCCGGCACATCTATAACTGAGTATATATACCGAGCCAGACACACTAGGTTTTTTCTGATTGGTTGAAAAGTAAATCATGACACCCACGATATGGTGTAGAAAAGTACCAACATTTAGGTACTAATGCCTGAATATCTTTCTTTAGCGGCATGATAAAATGCTTAAAATTACCTGCATACAGTCACTTAATTCATACCTGAGCCACTTTCTCTGGTTCCATCCTACCTTCATAAGGACAAGCAACTACACACGATACATACCTGTCGATTAAGCAGAACCATATTAAAGTTATTACAATTCCTTATAAACATCATTGTCGTATTGATTTTATTGTGCACAGAGTGTGTTATAGGGATTCCCGATTTAAACCTTGAGAGCTGGGTTTGACATTCAGAGATGAGAGCATGGTGTGACGGTTAGCATACATGCGCTCTTAACCAGTGATCATTGTTCATGTCTTAGTGTGGGATGTTACTGTCTTTGGAAATATAAGGAATCTCTTTCACACCTCATTGCATCTCTCCACCCAACATTATATCTCGGTACCTGCATAAAATCTGGTGACGTTACCCATAACATACTGAAATCAATTCGGCCTAAATACATCCATAACGGGACATAAATAAAACACAAATTCTTTGATGTTCAGATGAACATTGATCAACTTTCACCATGAATATATGTTCGCTAGAAACTCTGTAAATTTCAGCCTTGCATGGAATCATATTTCCAAACACTATTTCTACTAGACTTGTGGTTTTTGGTTTGGGAAATCATGAATGAGTTTCCTTTAACCACTTAATGCCAATGGTCCTCAGGAATGTACATTTACAGGCCAAGAGAAAACTATTTTTGAAAATTTTCCACTCGATAACCGACCCAGTCATTCCAGTGGTAGATTTTCAAAAAGTCTTCACTTGGTCTGCAAATAAAATACTTTCATTTTCTTGAGCAAATATGACCATTAAAGGGTTAAAAGACTTATATATCATCTAGAATGTGTTTTAGTTGTGACTAGCAGCTAGTTTGTCAGTCTGTGAATGTTATAACAAAGCCACCTACGTCGCAACTATATGGCTATAGAGCTTGTTTAGGTGCAACAAGTATAAGTCTGTCTCTCAAAATTTTTTTACATTTCTGAGAAAGCTGCCAAAGTCGCACCTGATATAAATCAGTCACTCAAATTTTGTTTTACATTTCTGAGAAAACTTTCCGAGAAAGCCGCCTATGTTGGACTTATAGTGCATTCACAAATGTTGAGAGCCACGTTGATATTATATAATAGGCCTACATGTGTATATTGATGGTTGAAATTGGTCGGCATTGCATTGGTGGGTTAGCCTACACGTACATACACTTCACTCTCTTCCAATAGGGCCATTAATTAAATATAAGGATAGCAGCTATTAGACGTACCGGTATAATGTGCTCATGCCTTTTGTCATGATGGTTAAAAATATGACATTCAATTAAATTACTCCAACTAATTACATTTTGCAGAATGAAAAACATGGATAGAGTATAACATGGAAACATTTGATCTCAAGAAGCAGGTGGTCTCTGTGACTAGGTGAAGTCTTCAGGAAGTAGTAACCAGTAGCTGTCAATCACTCAAATGTGATCCTAGATAATCATACATGTAACTCAAAATGTAAATTCATGATGATGGAAGAAATATAACTGGATACTTGTAAAATAAAATAATTTGACTGGAAAATGTTGCTGACATAGGCAGCAACAACTACCAGTCAAATTTGCTTAAAAGTATGCCACAAATAATGATATCTCATCATTGAAAGCAGGTCAAGAACACAGAATTCATGGGTTAAACTAGTTAACCCTTACACTGTTGAATTCTCCCTATTTCATTTTTAACACTACAATACCGATAGAGGAAATCTTGAATATTTTGAAATTAATTTGACTGGAAGCTGCTTCCAGTCAACTTAATTTCAAAATATTGAACAGAATAAGTTATACATCGTAAAGAATAAACTTTTTCAGGGATTGTCTATGAAAGGTTTAATTACCATATTTCGCTATACCCTTCCAGAAAATGTGAGCTCAGGCTTGAGAACTGTTTGTTTGGTGTTGACAGTACCTACTGCTGGAAATCTAGTTTCAAAATGTGATAATACAGGACAAGTTGCAACAGATAATCGTTCATCAAAACACCTCATTAGCTATACAATTTAACACTCATATCAGCCAAAAATGGCGTCTGCAGTGGTTTTGAGAAACCTCCATTTGCTGACCAATAGAAGACTATTTTTGAAAAAAATTTACTAGTGGAATGACTGCCTCTATAACCGAGAACCGAACCAGTCATTCCAGGACATCTGTAAAAAAAATGTGGTTTTTTTTCAATTATTAATTTATTTTAAAAGTCATAAATATTCTGTTTTCAGATATTTAAAGGTGCACATTCACACCAGAATGCTTGAAAATAAAATTGTTAACATTGTATTCTTTTATAGGTTTAAATTAGGTGTCTATATGTAATGAAACGAAATAAATCCTAACATATGATGATTTCATTCCATATAAATTAATATAATTTTTTAAGTTGCGAAATTGAAATAGAGGTTCGTGCCTCTATTTCAATTTCGCAACTGAAAAAATTATATTGATTTCTATGGAATGAAATCATCATATGTTAAGATTTATTTCGTTTCACTACATATAGGCTCATAGTTTAAGCCTCTAAAAGTATATAATTTAAACAATTTTATTTTCAGTAATTTTGCTGTGAATATGCACCTTTAACTAGATGTCCATTAAATATGGTTGTAACTGTCAATTTTGTCATGTTTTTCATGACACAATTAGCAAAAGGGATTCACATTGTATACAAATGGCCTTAAAAACATGGTAATTTGTATAGTTTGTCAGATGTATGGATGTTTTAGCATTTTTAGCACGGGTAAGGTTTTATTCCCGGCCGGGTGAAAAAAAGGAGACCTTTCACCAGGTAGGTTTAAAGGAAACGAAACAATTTTTTATTTTGGCTCCAGTGGTAAATTAAAAAAAATAGCTTCTTGCTTTGCCTATGGACATTTTCCATGAGAAAATTGAAATTCTTTTGAACAAATTCGAGAGTTAAAAGGTTAACAGACACAAGTTCATTAATGACATTTTATGGTAACTGAGACAAGATAGTTTAAACACAAGGCCTGCCACCAGGTCATCTGTTGATCTGCAGATTGGAAACGATTATAAAACTATGTCTTTGAAGGGTCAGTTTTCAACAGTGACCAATGGTCTGTAGGCTTTCATGGATGAAGCAGAGGTGACTGCTATAATGAACTTTGAATACCTAGCATTGAGAGGCTATAATGACTTCAGTAAATGCATGAATTTGTGCTAGGAATGTATTTCATGTGAGTATTAAACTTTTTGTTTGTCTGTCCAGAGAACTATTCAGTACCCACCTCCTCTGATCTGAAAAGGGGATTTTTATTTGTAAAGTAGAACTTTATAACTACAGCCTTGATTCACAAAGTACAAGTGTGAAACGCTATAGTTACAACCTACAGGTAAGCAGATTTTCCAAAAATCTAAACAATTTTAATGACCGGCTGACTGACAGACAGACTTTATACTATTCATAAGTCGTAACTAATAGTAATGAAACCATTTGCTAGTCTTACCCTCTGACTGGAAGGTTGGCCCGTTTGGCAGCAGAGATCACATCTTTGGTCCTCTCTAAGCTCTCAGCTACTGTACAGTTGATGTTCTTCCTGGAGATTACACAATAAATATCTACTGATATTCTGACCAATCAGACATCACAGGACTCGTATTTCATTCATCGAGGGAGATATATTTCAAATTAGTTGCTTTTACTGCTTTTTCTTAATGGCGCAATAATTTTTAGTTACAATGAAAATATACACAAAAATTTGAAATACTGAAACTGCCAATTTTCTATTTTTAATCATTTGAAATCTTGATATTACTATCAGTCATGGATATTTAAATTTTAAAGGGTCGCAATTTTGTAATAAATTGAATAATTGTGCACCTTTAATAGATTTTAACTCTTTAATCCTTACAGACCGAAAATACACTCTTTATGATGCAAGCATTATTCAGTTGAATATTTTTAAACTATCTTGTCTAGAATTCCCAACATCTTTTTTGCATAGTCATCCTGAAATCGAGACACTGGCATTTCAAGGGTTAAAGATTTAACGCTCTGAACACAAAAACTCCATCATCTTTTAACGCATACAGACATAGTAAACTGGTAATATACTTAAATTACTTTGACAGCAGCAATAAATTCCAGTCAAACTAATTTCAATATAATTAACAGAATATTTCTTACAACACAAAATATTAGTTGTGTCTGGTTTGTACGGTGGAAAGTATTATCATCAAAACATGAACATCATCGTCCCATCACCACAGAGTTAACCCTTTAACCCTCAAATTTGTTCATCAACATTTAAATTTTCTCATTGAAAACGTCTATTTGCAGACCAAGAAAAGAATATTTTTGAATATTTTCCATTGGAGTGCCTGGCTCAGTTATCGAACCAGTCATTCCAGTGGTAAATTGACAAAAATAGTCTTCTCTTGGTCTGCAAATAGACATTTCTCAAGAACGCTACAGAAGCCATTTTTAGCCGGGTTGAGTGTTAAATGGTTAATCCTCACAATGTTGTAGAGCATGACATATTTCTCAATGGCTATACATAGATTTCAATGTTCAAGTTCAAATTCATTTATTTTGTACAATTTCTAATTACACAACAGGTGATCCACCAAAGGCAGAGCCTATATATAGATGGTGGACCCTACACAGAACAAAAAATAAATTTTACATGTAGGATTGAAACAGATACAATAAAATATAAGAAATAATTAGTTTCACATGAGAAATACATTATAAGTGATATGTTGTAGAGATATACTACTGAGTCAGACAAGCTAGAGGCAGCATTTGACATCTGAGCCACCTGTTCTAATCTGTTAGTCTTCAACATTGGATGAGAGTCAATATTTATGTTAATTAAATATGCTTATTTATGTTCTTTGGCCTGCAAATGTACATTTCTCAAGATCACAGCAGAAACCATTTTTGGGTCAGCTTGACACCTAAAGTGTTAAATAACTTTCATTTAGAAATTTCTCCCACAATTAACATATATTAACCCTTACGACTCTGATAGTATGGTAAGGGTTAACACACCACCTGTCTTTAGTGACTACTCCATCCTCAATGCTGTAGGGTGGTGATTAGGCTTGTGCGATTACTGCCTTGAGTAATCACAATCGTTTATTTAAGAATAATCGTTATTATTCGATTAATCAGCTTGGATACAAATTACCCAGACATTACAACACTTAAGCATGCCAAAGACGAAAGCTGCAATGGTGTTTAGAAAAGTCGATTTGCAGACCAAGAGTCCAGCGATACATTTTCAAAAATAGTCTTTCTCTTGGCCTGCAAATGGACATACAGTCACTTAACAAAATGGCAATTTTCATAGCCGATTTCATTAAAAAATAATTAAAAGGTTGGAATTGAAATATTTTATGCAGTAGAAATTATTCACGATTATTCGAATATATAATTTTTAATGATATAAATTCATGCTTTAAATAATACAGTTTTTGATTTAATCACATAATGGCGCATGTCTAGTGATGATACAAGGACAAACCTGGCTTTTGCAAAATATAATAGGCAATAGATTAGCCAACTACATATTCCTTAAGCCAATATTAGCCAATGTCTAACCATGTTTATGATTAGTCAAATTAAATCAAATTTGGTATGTGGGTTACCCGCGTGGCAGTAGTCAAAAGGTCAAATCAGTTGTAACACAACCCCTCTGAAATCGTTAGACGGAACTCAACTAAATTTGGTATCTGAGTTACCCATATGATTGTGGAGGGCAAGAGGCCATTTAGATTTGGCTCCGCCTCCAGGGGGTCAAACGGTCAAATTTTAACCCGCGGAAATTGATTGTAATGTATTTCCTCCGAAACCATTGGACAGAATTCAACCAAATTTGGTCTATAGATTACCCATATCAATGTGGAATATTTGAGCACATTTACATTTGGCCTTGCCCCCAGGGGTGGGTGAGGGGTGGGAGTCAAAAGGTAAGAAAATTTATTGTAATGCCACTCCTCTGACACTGTTGGACGGAATTCAAACAAATTTAGTTTGTCCATTACCCATACCAATGTGGAGTATATGAGCACATTTACATTTGGTCCCGCCCCCAGGGGGTAGGGGATGGGGTCAAAAGGTCATGAAATTGATTGTAATGCAACTCCTCTGAAATCGTTAGACGGAACTCAACCAAATTTGATATCTGAGTTACTCCTATTATTGCGGAGTGCAAGAGGCCATTTAGATTTTGCTCCGCCCCCAGGGGGCCGGAGAGGGGCCAAAGGGTCAAATTTTAATCTGCATAAATTGATTGTGATGCATCTCCTCCATTGGACGGAATTCAACCAAATTTGGTATGTGAGTTACCCATATCAATGTGGAATGGATGAGCACATTTACATTTGGCACCAACCCAAGGGGCTGGGGGTGAGGAGGGGGATGGGGTCAAAAGTCCATGAAAATGGTTGTAATGCAACTCCTATGACACTGTTGGATGGAATTTAACCAAATTTGGTATCTGAGTTACCCATATGACTGCGGAGTGCAAAATGACATTTACATTTGGCTCCGCCCCAGTGGTGGATTGTGGGGTGTGTCAAAAGTTCAAAGGGGTGAACGTGGGGATCTAGTTATTATTATTATTATTATTATTATTGTTTTTCAAAATTAACTGCTGGTAATAATTTAGTAATTTATATTAACATGATGTTAATAATTAGCCGATTTAGACAATCCTGCATTCTCTTAATGAAATTTAAATTTTCCTAGCGCATTTAGCTAATGCATTGACTGGTTCCTGGTAATATAAGCTATGTTTGAGGCTATATAATTTGCCCGTGCTATTGTATAAGCCTATAGATGGATAACATACTGGCTAAATGCCACTTACTTGCTGAATAATTCTGATGGTGTGACGAATGTAGCAATCTCATCAACGCCAGACAAGATCTGTGATTAACAAGAACATGAACAGAAGCAAAATCAGATATTCTGTTGTGGAAAGGGAAAAGAATAATCTATATACATATTCGTTTGTGAGTAACTGTCAAGTCACCCGAACCAACCCTCTATAAACTGAAAACCAATAAATCAATACTCATGCATCAAAATGTTCCATCAGTAAGCCGCAAAACTCTCCAAACGGCATTTTCTGTTGTCTATTGTTTCAGACATGTTAGAGTGTGTGTGTGTGCGCGCGTGCAGGTGTATGTGGGTATGCATGCAGATTTGAATGCCCCCATCTGTCCGACAGTGTCCATATTATTATCAATGATAACCGTAACAACATAATCTTGCCAATGAAGATGATGTTGGTAATTTCACAGATGGGAAAAATGTTGTTCTGAAATGCCATGTTATGGGCCTGACTAAATACATGTACAGGAATGTTATCATTTTCCCACAGATATTAAAGCGTTCACATATTTCACATGAGTGTGTATCCGCTCCGCATTAGCATATTCTCTGGAGGGATCCAATCTGTCGCTCATAATTATTTATGTCACTAGTTAGCTGGTGTCACAATCATAACGACATAGACATGTCACGAAAATTGAAAATTCTGTCACGAAGTGTACGACTAGTACCATCCTTGATGAATTTACAATTTAATGTAAACATTCTGTTGAATATTTTGAAACTAATCTGACTGGCAGCTGTTGCCACCAATTCCAACATGTAGGGCTTCACGATATACCGATATTATACTGAATACCGGTATCATAGCCATACAGGTAGTCAAACCGGTATGATTTTGCTGATACCGAAATATCGAAATATAACATAAAACTGGTATAACCTTCTGTTAGGCAGATAATCTGCTTTCCATTAGTTACATTCCAATAATATATTTCGCTAATGCGATAAGTTACTGCTCTTCGTATGGGAAAATGATATTTAACAATCACACTTGAAAATTTTCTTAGAACCGTATCTGTCAAATTATTGTTAGAGGCTATGGTTAAAGTAATTGATAAATTACTACTTATAAGAACGTACTTCGCGCAAAAAATAGAATAAAACTTATTTTAATTAACCTCACCGGACAGGGGCTGGTTAAAAATATCTAAAACCTATCTTTTCTTGCGTTAATATTTTATAATTTCATGCCGTTGTTTTCTAGAAAATCATAATATCAAATGAATATTTTGCGTTATATTTTATATCAATTACTACAGCCTGGTTAGTTAGCAATTTCCCGGAATTTTACAACTTTGTAGCGACCGGCCAATGGCCCAAGTAAAGAGGAACAGACAATATGAGAAAAACTCCTCAGACCCCGCAATCTATATTCACTTTTTATGTTGGCGAGTAGCATTAGATATCGATCGATACAAGCTACATTCCTGTTCTCACGAGATCTCCTACGCTAAACGGGAGCGAGATAGCTGTATTCTCAGCATAGCATGAAACTACGGCTCTATGTTTAGATTGTACAAGCTACTGTAACGAGAACGAGACTCAGTGAGCGTAAGGCATATGTATTCTCAGCATATTATAGTCTATTTAGTATGTGTTATAATGGCTTGGTTGTACTACTGCACGGAGATTTGCATGATTCCTGGCGGCTTTGTCCCATTGCAATTTCATCATATAAGGCACACATTTTTCAGGGAGTTTATTTTTTATTCTGGCACATACATCAATACAAGTACAAAAGTAGCCAGGAAAATGAGTAAAACCTAGATTTACATTCAGCATATCCAACGTCTTTGACTCGTAGCAATGACATTTGTCAGTCAAATATCAACAGTCTTGGTTATTCGCAGTTTCACTGGGTGAGTTTATTTGGGACGAGATTGTCACTGGTTACCGGTATCTCGTTATCGCGACATGGAGTAGTTGTAATTTCGTGGCAAATTCAAATCATTTGTACAGACGATTTGGGTGAATTTCAGCCATTTGGGGATATGATTTAACTGAAGACAGTTAATATTTAGCATTTAATATCGGGATTCGTATAATTTATTGGTTTTATTGGAAATATTGCGTCCACTGTTTCAGGAGCTCTGATATAGGCCTACTTTGTATGTATGGGGAAATGCGTTGACTATGGAATCGTACTACTGGAGCCTCACTATATTTTGTCCATCGCAATAATACCGGTATTAAAGGTATACTGGTATGGAAATTGATACCGTAACCGGTATTCATTTTTCCAATACCGTGAAGCCCTACCAACATGCATAAAAGGTACATGTAGTATATGTGTCGCACAATTAACCTTTTAACCCTCGAATTTATTCAAGAAAATTTTAATTTTCTCATAGAAATGTCCATATGCAGACAAGAGAAGACTTTTTTTAAATTTACCACTAGAATGGTTGGCTCGGTTATCGAGGCAGTCATTCCAGTGGCAAATTAAAAAAAATAGTTTTCTCTTGGTCTGCAAATGGACATTTCGCAAGACCACTACAAAAGCCGTTTCTGGCTGATATGAGTGTTAAAGGGTTAACATTATACTATATGACTTACAGCTTGATCAAGTCCTCTAACATTTGGTACCAGTCCAATATACGTAACATTGTCCTCCTTCGTTATTCCACTCATGACATCACTGTGGTCACCCATCTGCCGTGGAAACATAACAAACATTACCTCATTGTCACAGTGATAACAGAATATAGACGCACATGTATCTAGTACCTTTTAACCATTTCACGACGAAGCCAGCCAAAACCGGCCTCTATAGTGGTCTTGGAGAATGTTCATTTGCAGGCCAAGAAAAGAATATTTTTGAAATTTTACCTCTGGAATGACTGGCTCGATAACTGAGCCAGTCATTCTAGCGGTAAATTTTCAAAAATTAGTCTTCTCTTGACCTGCAAATGGGCTTTCAATAAGTAAATATTTCAATTTTATGAACAAATTTAGTCATTGAAGGGTTAATCCTTTGCTGGTCAAGATGGCCCAAAACTGCTCATACAGTGGTCTTGATAAAGGTTCATTAGCCGGTCAAGAGAAGATTCTTCTTGGTGATTTAGTACTGGTGGAATGGCTAGCTCCATATCTGACAGTCATTGCAGTGGTAAATTAGCTCCTCTTGGTCTGCCACATGATATTTTCTATGAGAAATTTCAATTTTTTAAACCAATTTTGACATTTAAATGGCTAATTTTGACTAGCTTTCGCATATACACATAAAAGTACTTCAGCTAAAAGGAGCAGATATTTCTGTAACAAAAATTATATAAAACCGGGACAAAAACGAAAGAAAAACAGAACTCTGTATTAGAATTTTGAATATGTGAGGAAAAATGTTGGAAGGTATTTGGCAGAAAATGCACACAGGCTAGAAATAAATAAGCAAAACCTGATCGATCTCTAGCCTCTTTCACAGACGACTGTGAAGGGAATATGAGACAGAGGTTGACTCTGAATGTAATATGGTTTTTGATTGGTTCTCGCTCCACCAATCAAAATCTCTCTTACATTCAGAGATGGTTTTGTTAACAAGATTGATCCCTTCACATTAAGAATGCAACCGCATTGTCAGAAGATGCTAACCTAAAATTCAAATAGGCTCTATAAAGTAAGTTCATTTAACCATTACCACACTGATGTCAATATTTAATTTTTTTGTTGTTGTGTCAATATCAAAGAAGATGGTGTACATCTTTCAACAATTTTGGTGGAAGATGGTGCTGACTATGACAGCACCATCTCCCACCAAATTTGTTGAAAAATTAACACCAGTCCATCTTCTAATTTAATTTTAACTTTTAAGTTTTGACCCCAGAGTGTTAAGGGTTAATTAAGTCTTTCACTGACAAATCCAAAAAAAGTAAATTCTTTACGATTTAAAACTTATTCTGTGGAATATTTTGAAATTGATTTGACAGTTTGACTAGATGATGTCATTCTACACGTTGTGTAGTTGATTATGACATCATATGATGGATTGATAAAGTGGAAAGGGCTATTATGGGATCTGATTGGCCACATTATAATTAAAACACTTATTCACTGACATGACAATCAAGTCACGAAAGTCAGATATAATAAGTGTTTGAATTGTAAGTCTTTTGTGAATTGACAAATTAATAAACATTCTGCTGAATATGTTGAAACCAATTTTCCTGGGAGCTGTTGGATCCAAATTAGTTTCAAAATATCCAACAGCTTAGTGAGCTTACCGGTACCTGTATAATTACCTTGAAATTAAGATTCTGGAAATTCATGGTTCAAAGTGTCAAGATCGATATAGATGCCTATACAATGTGGGCGGAGATTAGTTAAAAATGGGCGTGGCATAGTTAGAAATATATATATTCTCAGTATTCTGATCCACAGTTTATCTACTCCACCCTACCTGAGGAACCCATTTTGCGGACACAAAACTTGTGACCTCGATAGCGGACAATCCGGCCTGCGACAGCTTATTAACAAACTCAATCTTGGCAGCAGTAGGAATGATTTCCTGGAACCGAGAAAAAAACAACAGTTGTGACATTAAGATACATAAATCCTATTCTCTTTAAAATAATAACCGATTTTCATTTTTAACAAGATGTAATCGCTAAATTGGGTCAAGAATATTAAAGTATTTGGTTTAATAACCTTTTACTGGTCAAATTTGGTCAAGAAAATTTTTTTCATTTTCTTATTGAATGTCCATTTACAGGCCAAGAAATACAATTTTTAAATATTTATCACTTGAATGACTGGCTCGGTTATCGAGCCAGTCATTCTAGTGATAAATTTTCAAAAATTGTATTTTGTTGGCCTGTAAATAGACATTCCATAAGACCATGGTAGAGGCCAGTTTTGGCCGGTATGACAATTAAAGGGTTAATGTAATTTTGCAAGCCTAGGAGAATATTTTTTATAATTTATCACTGCAATGACTGGCTCAGTTATCGAGTCAGTCATTCCAGCGGTAAATTTTCATAAAATAGTCTTCTCTTGTCCTGCAAATTTGACATTCCTCAACACGACTGCAGAGGATGATTTTAGTCGGATTCGCCATGAAAGGGCTACACTCTTAATATTTCAGAATTCTGAGCATGTGCTATTTCTGTAATTCTTGAATTAACCCTTTAAACCTTAAATTTCTTCAAGAAAATTTTAATTTTATAAAAGAAAATGCCAATTTGTAGACCAAGAGAAGACTATTTTAGAAAATTTACCACTGTAATGACGGGCTCGCTTATCGAGCCAGTCATTCAAGTTGTAAATTCTCAAAAATTGTCTCCTCTTGGTCAACAAATTGACATTTCTCAAGACCACTGCAGAGGCCGTTTTTGCTGATATGAGTGTTAACAGGGTTAAGACAGGTGTAATTTTCAAAATAACATTTCTTTTGAGAGCAGTGTTTGGTTTTTTAGGCAGCAACTAACACCTTTCACCAAAAATATTTTCAAAATTGTGAAAGCAACTATTTTGACATACCTTTTCATTCTGTAATCCATCTCGCGGACCAACTTCCACCACCTTAACAAAGCTAGGTAAACCAGCCACCTGTCAAGAAAAAGAGACATGTATACACCTGTGCAAAAGTTAAGCACCACCCTATTTTTACGCACATGCGAGGGTATATTCATGTGCTATGAAGAAAGCAATAGCATAAACATTTATGTACCCATCCATCTTAGTGCAAGAGGTAATAATGCAACTAGAGGAATGCTGATTATGATGGTGGGGAAACACTGTATGTTTTTGTTGGAACTTGAAAACGAGGCCTGAATATGGTTACGTTGACACAACTGACAACTATTGCCCTACAGTTGACACACGTGGCTAGATTGTCATTAATGGTGTCTGAAAACGAAGTTTAACATCTGTGCACGAGTTTGAGACTGTCATTATTAATACCGGGTATATCCACCTTGTGCCTGGATGACGGCCTGGACACGACGTCTCATGCTGGTCACCAACCGACTGATACGCCATTGTGGTATTCGTTGCCATTCAAGATGGAGTGCGTCTGTTAATTCCTGTATGTTCTGCACAGGAGGATCCCTCCTTCTCACCATGTTTCCCAGAATGTCCCAGATATGCTCAATAGGGTTCATGTCAGGGCTCCTTGCTGGCCATGGTAGGGTTTCGATGGCATTCTGGCGGAGGTATTCATGCACAGCTCTAGCACGATGTGGTCGGGCGTTGTCATCCATGAATATAGGGTGGGTTCCAGGTGCATGATTTACAGAATGAGGGACCACAACTCTATCCAGTATGGAATCTTGATATCTTTGTCCATTTAGTGTTCCAGGTACAGTCAACAGATCCAGCTTACAATCAAATGAGATGCACCCCCATATCATAACGGAACCTCCACCAAATGGAACTTCTTCCATGATGTTACGTTGGTCGTACGCCGTGCGTCTGGACCTCCATACACGAGTTCGACCATCTGTGGCATGAAGCAGGAACCGACTTTCATCGGACCAGTGTACCCGTCTCCAGGATCTCATGTTCCAGTGTCTTCTTTCATTGCACCACCTCAGACGCTCCTCTTTGTGGTGTGCAGTGAGGAGAGGACGTCTGACAGGTCTCCTAGCTTTCATGCCAGCAGCATACAGTCTCCTTTTGACGGTAGACATTGACACTCTATTGCGCGTTTCCCATTGCTGGCTGAGCACTCTGCTGTTGGTGAATGGAGATCTCCTAACAAGGCGTACTAGGGCTCGATCATCATGGGCAGTAGTCTTCTTCGGTCTTCCAGATCTAGGCCTGTCGTTCACCTCGTTAGTTTGCCCATGTTTTGCAATCAAACGACTGATTACAGTATGGTTAATGTTCAGCTGTCTGCCAATCTCTCTGCATGACATACCAGTGGTATGCATGCCTATGATTTGCCATTTCACACGATCACTTAACCTTCGTCTTGCCATAGCGGTTCACAATCAAGAGCTAATTCTCTCTGTACAAATAAACCACGGTCATGAACACAAAATTCCTAATCTTGTCGCCTAAATCTGTATGTAATGTTCTACACCTCAAACTGGACTTTTACATAACTGAACACGTGTGCTGTTTCCCGCCACGCACGGACATCAAGCGGCGTGAAGTCATGCATGCATGTGCATTTCGTACTTGGAATTATGTCAGCTAACGCGGGGACAAAAAGTATGGCAGCCTAGTTGTACCATCATGTTTCTACGTTCTATTGTTTTTGCTGGTGCTTAACTTTTGCACAGGTGTATATATGGATGTAGTCCTTTATTGGTCTAAATGTGTCAAGAAAATCAAAACATTTCCTTAGTCAATGTCCATTTGCGGATCAAGAGAAAACTATACTGAAAATTTACCACTGGAATGACCAGCTTGAAGTTATCGTGCTAAGCATTTAAATTGTATACATGTATTTAAACTAGAGCTCGCAGTCGATGGCAAAAAATACGTGTGGATAAAAATTCTCTTCTCCTTACCTGCAAATGGACCTTTCTCAAGAGCATTCATTTCAACAGCCGGTTTTAGCCATCTTGACCATTTTCAAAGGGTTCAAATAAAATCATATATCATGATATCCTATATGTTCAAAATATTCAATAATATGTTTTATTTTGTCTTGAAGATGTTTAATTATTTCTGACCTGTACGGGTAAGGCGCGATAGAGAAAGTTGTATATAGTGTATACATGTACTGCCAGGCTGGGTAAGTTCCTGACACTACCTACGTGTCCAGAGCATCGATGTATGACATCTAACTATGTTGCCAAATTTCTGCACAGTCATGGCATACTATTTTAGACACTAACACCAGGAACCAATCCTACATGTAGCTTAATCCAATCATTTGTTTATTCAGTTGCTTTTATTAGCTTAATCCTCAAGCAGTACTCATCATCTACGCCGAGATTAGTGAGTACATGTAATGGCATACACATGCATCACTTCAATCACTAGCCAAGAAAAATTACAGTGCGTAGGTTGTTTTAGAATAAACGAAATCAAGGATTTCTTTTTTCACGAGAGAGTTGATACTTACCTCCCTAATACTTTTGATATTGCTAAATATTGGCTTTCACTCAATAAACACTCAGATTAAAACAGTTAGGTGCCCCTACTGGGCAGGGAGTCAGAGCGTAGTCTGGCGGATGCCAGCCCCACCACCGCGCATGCGCAGACTAGCACTTCCTCTGACTAATTTATTGGCTGATACACATGCAACTATAAAGAGCCTGAAGACCGAGCCTCTGTGGGGTGGAGAGGCCGGGTCCGTATCTAGGGAGGTAAGTATCAACTCTCTCGTGAAAAAAGAAATCCTTGATTTCGTTTATTTCACATCAAGAGTATACTTACCTCCCTAATACTTTTGATATTGCCAGAATTCGACAGTGAATTCGGCGGGAGGGAGGCGAGGTCAAAAGACCAGCTCATCCCTATACGCTTTTCTGCGTTTAAGGCACTTAAACTTCTGAAACTGTATGAAAAAACAGTCAGGATTTGACTAACCATCGGATAACAACCCCGATGTATGAGATATGACCGAATGTCATATGCGCTGCCCCCCCCCCCCTCCTTCCTGGGAGGAAGAGTCGAATGACCTCAATGTCCTATACGCTCTCTACGTACAAGTGCCATGTACTACAGGACAGAGACGAAAAGCTCCATTTTCGTATACTCTCAACAATGAACCACATAAATACACAAAACCATCATCATATAAATAACGGGTAACGTGACAAGACAATCAACAATGGACAACACATAAACAAGACTGACCTTGTTGAAATGGCTGCTGACATCCTCTTCCCATTGGTGAAGATCGATGCAGTCCCAAATTAGTGGTTGTTTCCATAAATTAATTGTGAAATATATAAGCAATGAGGAAACCCCATCAAAAATATATATGCCTAGTTATTTTTTCAAAATCGACAAGGCGAGAGGATTAGAGGTGTCACGGAGATAATGGTCTGTAAAACTTGACTCACAGTGCCACTGAGCCACCGACATAATATCATCCACAGGGACCCCATTAAATAGGGCAGTGGATGTCACTACGCCGCGGACACTGTGAGCCTTGGCCACGTCAACCTGCTTCCCGGTGGCGGATTTATGGCAAAACTGAATGCATTCTACAATCCACCTGGAAATGGTGTCCTTAGAAGCCCTGCCATGGGGTTCAATATATGACAACCATAACGCTGACTGGTCGGTGCGCCACTCCGCCGTACGTTGTTTGTACCGGCGAAGCGCCCGGACAGGACACCATGCTTTAGAATTAGGATCATATCTAGTTAAAGCAGGCAAAATAATAGGTTGACCTGGATATTTCAACGACTGATTTTTAGCCAAGAAATTAATCCTAGGTAGCAGCTTAAGGCCTTCCCCTGAAACCACAAAACGGTCATCCTCGGCTGATAAGGCATGAATCTCACTCCTACGCCTAGCCGAGGCCGCAGCAATTAAAAACACAGTCTTCAGTGTTAATAGTTTCATCGAAATGGAACTAAGTGGTTCAAACGGCTTATCACCTAGTACTTGAAGCACTAGCGATAAACTCCAAGACGGAATCACCGGTGGATTCCTTGGTCTTAGATTGCCCATGCCTTTAATTAATACATTTAATGTATTCACTTCATCACTTCCCCTCTTAGCCAAGCAAGGAATAACAGACATTAAAGCTGACTTATAACCAGCAATAGAGTTAGGCTTGAGGCTATAGGCATCATAGAGGTGACAGAGGAAATCAGCTACTACCTGAATAGATGCATCCATTGGATCAATACATCTTTTTGAGCACCATTCTGCAAATCTGTTGATTTTATAATTATATGCTCTGGAGGTTGACCCCCTCCTGGCTTTGGCCATAAACATGGCTGCTTGCTCAGAAAAGCCCTCCTTAATTCTAGATTCCTTGACAACATCCACGCAGTCAATCTGAACATTGACGGATTGTTGTGAAGGGCCTTGCCCTGGAAGATAATATCGTCCATCAGAGGCAGAGGAACCGGATTGCAGACCAGAAGGTCCAGCAGATCCATATACCATGATCGGCTTGGCCAATCCGGGGCGATCAGAAGCACTTGGCATTCCTCTTGTCTGATTTTCTGAAGAATTTTTGGAATCAGGATTGCTGGAGGGAATGCGTATGCATACATTCTCCCCCAGCTGATAGCTAACGCATCTGTTGCGAAAGCGCTTGGATCCGGAATCGGAGAGACGTACGTCGTCATCTTCGCATTCTTCTTCGTTGCGAACAAATCGATGTTGGGTTTCCCCCAATGGTCGAACAGACGATCCGCCACACATTGATTTAGTTGCCATTCCGTGGGTAAAACACTCATCCTTCGGCTCAATGAGTCTGCTAGCAGGTTTAACCTTCCCGGAATATGAACTGCTTTCAAGGTAATCTGGTGATCCAGACACCAACAAAGCAGTCTCCATGTCATCATACAGAGACTGGGCGACTTCGTTCCGCCCTGGCGGTTTATGTAAGTCACAACTGTTGAGTTGTCTGAACGAATAAGAACAATCTTGCCCTGAACTTTCTGTAAGAAATGTTCCAGGCCCAGGACCACTGCTCTTAGCTCCAGTAGATTTATATGTTCCTTTGACTGTTCCAGATTCCAAAGCCCTGATATCGTGGACTCTTCCAGGCAAGCTCCCCAGCCCTCCATCGATGCATCTGTATACACAGTCACCTGAGGGTGGGGAGGGGTTAGCATAACCCCCACCAAGAGATTCTCTGTGTCCAACCACCATTGCAGGTGATGAATCAGAGGCGCCAACACTGACACATTCGAGTCCAGCGAACCTGTACTCTGGGTCCATTGTGTCATGAGAAATAACTGGATCGGCCGCCTGCGTAAGGCGGCCTGAGGAATGACTGGTTCCAATGAAACCATCAACCCCAGCATTCTCAAGTAAACCCGTGCCAGGACTTGACGACTGTCGCACACTGACTGAATTAATGAGATGAGTTTCTGAACTCTCTCCTGAGTAGGATAAACATATCCTGTCTCTAGATCGAAGAACATCCCCAGGTAAACAAACTTCTGGGATGGAGTCAGCTCTGATTTTGGGAAATTGATCATCCAGCCTAAGTCTGTGAGAGTTTTCAAAACAATCTCCAGACTGGCCGACAAACTTTCCCGGGTGTGCGCTTTCAACAGCCAGTCGTCTATGTACGTGTGGACTGCTATGCTTCTCCTGCGGAGGTATGCGGTGATCGCAAGAACCACACGGGTGAAAACCCGAGGAGCCGTGGAAATTCCGAAGGGTAGCACCCTGAATTCCCACTGTCTGCCCTGGAATGCAAATCTCAGGAAGCGACGGAAACTCCTGTGTATGGGGATGTGGAAATAAGCGTCCTTCAAATCTATCGACGCTGTCCACATTCCCCTCTCTAACCCCGCCAACACCGAGCGCACAGTCTCCATCTTGAAACTGGGCGTCTCTATGAACTTGTTCAATGGCTTGAGGTTGAGAATTGGTCTCCACCCTCCGGTGTTCTTTGTTACTAAGAACAGGGTTGAATAGAAGCCCGGACACCTCTGTGCCGGCTGAATAGCTCCTTTTTGTATGAGGGAATTTATTTCCTCCTCGATACACAACCTTTGATCTGGATCTCTCGGATTTGGAGTCCAGATCGGCACTAGAGACAGTCGCGATGGCGGGCCTGTCATCCAATCGGGATGATACCCGACTGAAAGCCATCGCAAGACTAAACGGTCCTGAGTTAACCGTTCCCACTCTTGCATGTGGTCGGCTAATCGGCCTCCCATCGGTCCACCTAGGGATAGAGGTGGACATAAGGAGTGCAAGAGCGGCACTGTCTCCTTTGCCAGAAACACCGGCGCGGTTCTCACCGCGGTAACCGTCCCATCAGGAACGATTACCCCGCCCAGATCCTCGCGCGCCACGACCAGCACCGCGCGCACCATGGTGCGCGGGCGGCTGCCTGGCTGACTGCGCCTGAGGAGCCTGCGCCCCCCTCGCTGCTGGCCGAATCGCACGCGGCCGAGGCCGGCACTGCGATGGTGGTTGGCCTCTGACCTGGCCACTACCACCTCGAGCCTGCAGGGGACGATACGCAGGGGGTGCGGCGCGAACGTTGGCACGACGAAGCACCTCAAACTGTTCGCGCAGCGCCCTCTGGTTATTGACCAGAGTAACCGTCTCCTGGAGGTGTCTACATCCCTCACCTCCAAAGAGACCAGGACCTGTCATAGGCGTACGTAGTAGCCTATTGTAGAGGTCCTGGGACGGGCACAGATTATCCAAGGCAAAAGTGCGCCTTGCCCGGACACTCCTGGTCACCGCCCGCGTCATACAGTCCAGAGCCAGGTTGATACCATCCTGGATGGCTCGCTGGACTGTGACCGGACTTGGCTGGCGCGATGCGGATGCTGTTACTACCCCTTGTAACAGCTGGGAGACGTGGGACAGAGCGGCAATCGAAGCCCTCCCACTCTCCTCCGCATCACGCAACGCGGCATTTGCCGAACGCAACGCGTTCGAGCACAAGACTCCCGTGTCAGAACGGGAGCCTGGCCGCGCATCCTCACCCAAAGCCGCGCGGTCATCCACGCTCGGCTTTGGTACCACACCGTACCGCTGGTAGTCCAGGGGCACGATGCGGCAACGCCTGGCCACCTCGCGCGGGGCCTTAGCGAGACGTCCACTCGACTTAATGGACGTCTCCGCCGCCTCGAACATGTCAACGACATGCTCTGCCAGCGGCAGAGAAGGCATAGCGTTAGCAGTAGGCTTACCAGCTAACCACGGCCTGTGTTCACGCTGGCTAGCCGACTGCTCCACGGGCAGATCTGGTCTAACACTCACCAGCCACTGGCAAGCGTCAGACCAATCCTCCTCCGTGGCTAGTTGCAAGCGCTCTACAAGACGGGGGCCTTCGTCTTCCTCCTGAGCACAAGCAACAGAGCTTGACGGCGTATACGCTGATATCCCTGGCAAGCCAGGGAGAGCATGCGGGCCTGATAATACCGGCATGCTAATCTCACTGGTTTGACCAGGAGCAGGCGCCGTGGTAGAGCGCGGGGCATATACCGCCCCACCACGGCCCCGGCCAGCACCAGCTACACTCTCGGCAATCCGAGGTATGCGGTACCGCTGGCCTTCAGCGCCCAGGGCCACAGTCTGAACCGTGGATTCTACCCCTGGGAGAGTAGAACCGTGGAAAAAGGCGCCTGTATTCCCCGCGAGGGGCGCACAAACGTCATATTCCATGGCCACGTCTTCAGACGGCGACCCTAACAGGTAATCCTCATCCTCCTGGCCAGAAAGATTAGACTCCGGGTCAGCAAAGAGAGCTAACCCGGACTGGCCAGGGAAGGCGCCATACGAGGGTACTGGCAGCCGCGGTGTGCGGATACCCCTGGACTGATGAGCAGCCCGCGGGGTTCCAGCGACGACCGTCCACGGTCCCTATTGGGCGCGGCAATAAGCCTGCTGCCAGGGCCGTGGAACACCCCCTCTAATGGGGCCACCTCTGAATCTTCAAACAACGGAAGCGTACTAAGGAACGTTGATTCAGAGGTGGGGATTACCTGCTCCGAAGCAGATGATGAGGTCAATAAAGGATTTGGTCCAGGAAGCATGCCACGAAGCAACTCTGGAACCAAATCCTTGATTGTCCTCCTCATCTCTCCCAACATCTCGGTCCGGAAGGCCTCCATGTCCACCGCGGACGAGGCCTTCCTCTTACCCTTCTTACTTACGACCTCTTTTTTCAGCTTCTTTTTCTCCTCCTCCAACTTGTCCTTCGCCTGCAAGCACAAGAATTCGGACATTAGCTCGCCCCCCCAGTGCTTACATATCTCGCAATTAAGCAAGGGACCACAGGGGCTACACTGAAAACATAGATGAGGGCCAAACTTGTCCCTCAAAAATCGTCCACAGGACGCACAACCAGGTCTCTGAAAAAGGCCAAAGGACGAGGAGTATGAGCAAACTAGTTACGCTTAGAAACTAACCAACTCAAGAGAAGGAAATGATCATAAAGATCATAATTTTTATGAGAAACCAGCTTCGGACAACTTTAATTGTAATTAAAGAGCAAAGCTGATTATGACGTCATTAATCCTATGACAGGACAAAATCGATCCCAACAAACATCCCAGTGCAAGGACGAATTGTATCTTTAACCAGAACATGTGCAGAATGGACATTTCGACTACACAAGCATCAGATAAATACTGATAACAATGGCAAATAGTGTTAATTATCTCCCTTTCTCATATCAATAATTAATACCCGACACCTTGTCTAGACAAACCATCCAACCTGATGAACTGGAGAACTCCACCACTGAACGCCTCTTAACTCTCTCCACCTCAAGGGGAAGGAATTGGATCAAGAGGGCAAAGTGAGAAGACCTTTATAATAGGCCTCCAACTCACTGGGCATAGAATTTTTGGTTAGATAACCTAACAGTATTAGTAGGAAATGGAACCATGGTGGAGAGACACAAACCCTCTGCTGCTGTCATGTCCTTATTTCTCCTTCACACAGACCTGTGGACATAAACACAAAGAGAGATTAGTCTTGTATAGCACCTAGTTGAAAAAACCCAACTAATTAAGGCGCTTATCACGTTTAGCGAGAGTCCCGGAAACACATTACAACGGGACAAAACTCGCTAATTTTACTAGAAGTCACCTGATTTAAAGGTCCAAGGCCCTCCTGTGGCGAAGTCACTCTCTCAGCCATCTTTGTCAGGTGAAAACGTCTCTTAAATAGTCTTAAAAAGCTTTGAAAAGCGTAAAGAAAGATCCTATCATGAAAGCATGTGTTGTCTCTCAGCCAATAAATTAGCAAAGAGGAAGTGCTAGTCTGCGCATGCGCGGTGGTGGGGCTGGCATCCGCCAGACTACGCTCTGACTCCCTGCCCAGTAGGGGCACCTAACTGTTTTAATCTGAGTGTTTATTGAGTGAAAGCCAATATTTAGCAATATCAAAAGTATTAGGGAGGTAAGTATACTCTTGATGTGAAAAGTGGTCTCGACACCTTCAGAATATTTCAGGACACATTAAGTACGAATGGACGGATTAATTAACCGTGTGTGTGTGCGTGCGTGCATGCATGGCTGCGTGTGTGCATGCATGTATGCGCGCGTGTGTGTGCTCTTGGCCCTCTTGTTGTATGTGTTTACTAAATTTCAGTTGCCCATCTATGAATACCCAAACATCTTTTTCAAATTCTGTATGTTCTTGAGCTATGGGAGATCTATCATCGTTGTGCATGTAGTATGTTTTGTAGTTATTGTTTGGCCTTGATGGAATTTCAGGAGCCAATTATTTGTCCAGTCATTCATGGAGTTAAGGTCTTTCTCGATGTTCGTGCTAACTTGAATTTCTTTATATATTTTTGTGTCATCAGCAAACAGATAGACTTCTGAACTTATGTTATCCGGGAGATCATTTATATCGATGATGAATAAGGTTAATAAGGGCCAATGATGCTTCCTTGTGGCACACCGCTATTGATATCATGCCAAGAAGTGAATGGGTTGTTTGCACGTACCATCTGTTTGCGTTGATTTAGAAAGTCCATTATCCAATTGCACATTCTGCCACTAAATCCATAAGCTTCGAGTTTCACCATAAGTCTTTCGTGGTGGTGGGGGGGGGGGGGGGGGGGGGGGGGGGGGGCTTTATCAAAGGCTTTCATAAATGCCCTGTACACTACATTTATTTCACAAGAAGCCATGTTTCTCATGACATCTAAATTATGGTGGTTCCAGGGACCCCACACCTAGAAATCTAGGAGTCCCAACCAGAAATTTAGGGGTCTCAAAATAAAATTAGCAGTTTTTCATATAAATGCTAAAATTAGATAGTAACATAGCCTCACAAATATGAATTATGGGGATCTAATGCTAGATTTTGTGGGTACATTTGCGCAAAAACCTATAAAACTAATTACGGTTTAACAATCATACAACATTTTCAGGGGGTCCCATGAGACTCACTGCCTCAACTTTGGGGGGGGGGGGGGGGCCCAAGTTCCATTTTGTGAGTTTATACCCTCAAAAGGACCCCTATGAGAAACCCTGATCAGGAAGCATCCCGAATTTTTGTCCAGTTATCTAATACGTTTAGCAAGCCAGGGGTCAGTTACATTTAACCGTAACTAGTTACAGTTACATTGGACTATGTCAGCTACAGTAACATTTATTAACTCTTAGCACACTGATGTCAATATTTTATCTTTTACAGTGTCCATAGACGAGAAACTAGGTGTAAATTTTTCACAAATTTTGGTGGATGATGTTGCTGTCTACACCAGTTCATCTTTTAATTTAATTTGAAAATTAAAAATTTTGACATCAGAGTGGTAATGGTTAAGCAATGTAACTGGTTACATTTCAGTTACTTTGCATAATGTAATTAATCTGCGATGCAATCATAGATATTGTTTTTACTCAGGATCTTTCTTTTTATTAAACTTCTTATTATTTTTCTTCCTTCAAAAGTTTGGACCGCATCTCCTCCTAGAGTTTTTATCCGATCAACTCGAAACTTGGGCAACTTCTAGTACCCATATGGGAATCGATGGCTATTGCTTTTATTTTGGATCCGCCCAAAAGTTTTTGAGCCACCCACCTTTAAGTGGGCAAAAAATCCCATAGGAAATGTATGGGGATTTTCAAAATTGATCTTTGAAGTGCTACTACAGCTAGAGTTTTGAACGGATCACTACCATATTTGCTGAGGATGTTACCACCGGCCACTTGTTTTTGAAATAAATTTTTTTTTCAAAATGGCTGCCAGACCTCCGAATGCATGGAAAAAAGACCCATAGGAAATGTATGGGGATTTCAAATGAATGTTTGAAGTGCTACTACACCCAGACTTTTGATCGGATTACTTGGGTAGGATGTTGCCACTGATGGTTATTTTTGAAAAAAGTATTTCTTTTTCAAAATGGCCGCCATAAACAAATTTTTTTTTTTCAAATTCTTTTTTTAAAAATGCCCGCCAAACTGTGTTTTGCTTCGATTGACTTGAAATTTGGTGAACTCATAGTTCTCATATTGACTTGATTTGGTATCAAATTTAAAGTTGACATGACCAACAGTTTTCGAGAAAATCAGCTTTTGGGTGCCACATATCCCCATAGTAAACCTATGGGAGCAATATTGGAACTGTGTTATCTCCTACAGTTTTCCTCCGATTCTCTTCAAACCTGGTCAGATTCTAGAACATTGAGAGATCTAAAAGATTTCCAATGAAAATTTTAACATTTTGGGATCAAGGTCATTCACGGGTAAAGCTTTCCAGTTTTCATGTTTGGCATAAGTTACCTGTCTTTCATCATGCAACTTCAAAGATCATGTTAGAAGACACACTTTATTTTATCCTTAGGGTCAAGGTGACCTTTTAGTTTAAACCTATGCGCATTTCCAGCATGGATCTCTGAGCTGTGACTACACATAGAGTTTGTATTAGATCATCAGATGTGTTCAATGTCTTTAGAAGAGGCCTTATACTATTTCTTCATGGCCAGACATTGCAGATTTACAGTTATTTCAGTAAATGTTCTCTAGTTAAAGTTACATTTCAGTTACATTAGTTACTTTGTCGGATAATTATTATGAAGAACTATGTGGACATGAAAGTCATTGTAAAAAGTGCAATGCAATCAACCAATTTGAGATATTTAATACAAACAACTTACCACTATAACCTCTGATAAAATATACTGACAAGACTGAACCCATTTGATTATGATTTGAAGGATGCAGGAAAGTTTGAAAACAATATAACTGAATTTTGTTGCTGTCATATGCAATAAGTAATTTCATTCAACTTGTTTCCAAAATAATAAGATGCTTTCACTACATAAGAAACGTTCAGCTTTCCCTAGTGTGTTGACATTCTACGATAAGATAATATGTTAAGTATCCTAGAGTAACCTTGGTGGAAACGGCTGCTACCACGGAGCAACAACAGTTTCCAGTGAAATTAGATTCAAAATGTTCAGATAATGATTGCTGAATATTTTAGGCTAATTATATTGAAAGCTGCTGCTTCATATGGCAGCAACAGCTTTTTTCAGTCAAACTAGTTTCAAAATATTAAACGACTTTCCACTACACTAGTCATTCCAAAGCCCTTATAACATAATTCCATTTGCCGTCTATATGTATAGCAAAACGGTTAATTTTTTGACCTTTTGTCAATGGAATTGTTCTTTAACTTTTATCAGCACATTTATGTGACTTGACATGGGCTAGTGCATAATTGCTGAACAATGATCTCCTAAGCTGGCCTAATCAATAGCATAGAAAGAAAATAACAGGACATGCTGTCATAGGGTTGGGCGATATTGCTCAAGGCATGACGATATCGGTATCTCATTAAAATACCGCGGTATCACGATATATCGTCATTTGGGTGGGGTGTGGAGTTAGGGTGTAAACATAGAATAACATGTATTTCAAATTGGTGGTGTCTACATGTTATTTTCATTAAATTTGTTGCATTGAAACCGTAAATTGAGATCGCCATGATTGCCATTTCCGCATATTTAATACACAAAATTCCACACTTTGACACCCTTCAATATACAGTTTAAAGCAACGAATGCAATCCAACTAACCGTATTCATCACAAATAAGAAAAATAAAGGATTTTCTTCTGTTCTTGTGTTGTATTTTGTGTTATCTTTACCTCACGACAACTGTCAAAAGATTGAGCAAGGAATGCGCATTAACTTCATTGCGCAGAAAGGAATTCCGCCGAGCGAAAGCTGATTGGCCGCCGTATCATACTTGAGACAATCAGAATTCACACTGCAGAATTCCGACAGCTGTTATCACGCCCGCCGCTAGCGTAGACGATGCAAATTAATAAAATAACACTGCATGATTTTGAACGAGAACCAGCGTGAAGACTGGAAACAATTATATCAGATTTTATTTGGTCTGTAATATTAAATACTAATTTGCCCCATTGTAGACCTATTCAAATTCGCTCACTACTTAGCGGTCCTATCCATTGATCTCTAGGCGTAGCCGGGATGTGTGAAATTAACCCAGTTGACACTGCAGCCAAAACTGCCACAACAGATTGAAGACTGGAAATAATTAGGCCTAAATTATTTATTTTAAGGCTGTTGCTCACTTAGAATAAATCTGTAATGTTACATGTGGAATGAATTTTGATCTGATTCGTTTAAAGATGCTAAATATATTGTATAAAGTTACATAAAAACGTATAACGGTAAAGCAAGAGATTAACTTCCCCCTCATCCACCGTTCCAAACTGTGGTATTGATAAGGGATTAAGTTTGTGTGGTTTTCTATCGACCTAAAAAGTTTTAAAGTTTAAATCTTTCACTGTCAGAAGAATGTTTAACCATGCAGATCAATGACTAATGGATAAATAGCTTGACCTGTAGTAATAACGTCATCAGAATGGAATGTGGGTAGTGCAAATGGTATTCCCCACCGACTAATACTCAGAATGAGGCAAGAAAAAACATGGCGGCGTCTATTTATGTAATTATAAAAAGTGAACAACAAAGGATTATTTTGTACTTTAAATCATTTTATTAGCGCAAACTAACCATGAATTAAATGAACACAGATTATTTTGGAGTTTATTAAGTTTTTATTACCGTAGACAAAGACTGGATTATTACTTAAAGACTATTACTGGACCGAATAGAGGTAAGGGTATGACATTTCTAACTTAGTTATTTATATTATGCTCACAGTTAAAAGTGCAATATCGTCCTGTCAGTATTGACGATACTTACGATTTTTCGAAATTATGACGATTTCGGTATCGGTATATCGCGATATTGACGATAATATCAAAAAATCGCCCAACCCTATGCTGTCATCACATACCTGTCCTGTACTGCAGGCTTTGACTTTCTTTACAATTCAACTTTTTGCTGTTTTTAATCCATTTAACCGTTAACCCTTTAACCCTCGAATTTATTCAAGAATATTTCAATTTCCTTACAGAAAATGTCCATTTGCAGACCAAGAGAAGAATATTTTTGAAGATTTACCACTGGTGTGACTGGCTCGGTTATCGAGCCAGTCATTCCATTGGTAAATTTTCAAAAAAAGTTTTGTTTTGGTCTGCAACTGGATATTTCTCAAGAGCACTGCAGAAGCCGTTTTTGGCTGATATGGGTGTTAAAGGGTTAAACACCTAAGTTTGACAAAAAGGCCTCAGTCCAGTGGTCATGAGCAATGTCCCTTCCCAGGCCTAGATTGTTTTTAATTTACCACTGCCAATAACTGGCTTGATAACCGAGGCAGTCATTCCAGTTGGAAATTAAAAAAAAATAATATTATGGTCTGCAAATGGATATTTACCATGTGAAAATTGAAATATTCTTGAAATTGAGCATTAACAGGTTAATTACATATGTAGAAATTGTTTGAGTGTAGCTTTTGTGACCATCTCGGTCACTTCTTCTGCACTAACTACGTCACTATGGTCAGTTCTTGTGGAGTCATGTGACAGCATGGACTGGTAGACTGCTGGTATACAGTAACCCGTGTCTCGGTTCATGGTTGGTTGTTGTTTGTAGATTTCTATGGCCTCTTTAAGTTTCTGTTTAAATAAGTTGGTCTCGATGTTGATGACTGAGGCACTGCTGGCGGAGATGACATGGCTAGTGGATTCCGTGTGTTCTGCCACAGCTGTGTTGGAATTGATTTTGAGATGTTCTTTGACTCTGGTGCACCGAGGCCTTTTGATTTCGCCTATATATGTCAACTCACATTGGTCACATTCGATCTTGTAGATGACTCCAGAGCGTTCATCTGTGGTCAGTTTATTTTTGGGTCTTACTAATTGTGATCTTAAGCTGTTAACGGGCTTGTGGTAAGTTTTGATGTGGTGTTGTCTGAAGAGTCTGCCAAGGTGTTCTGATAGGCCTTGGACGTATGAAAGTCTGACTAGTGGAAGTTTTGCGACATCTGATTATCTATTACGAGGTGGGGGGGAGGCGGTTTTCTCATTCACAAAGTGTAACCGTTGGATAGGAAACTGTTAGATGTGATGATGTTCTTCTTTTTTGTCTGATGTTTCTGTGATGATGGCATCTGCGCGATGAAATACAGTTCTGACAACTGACCTTCTGTGTTCCAAATGGTGATTAGAGTGAAAATTTAGATATTGATCTGTGTGTGTGGGTTTTCTGTACACAGTAAGTTTGGTAGTTCCAGAATCACTGACATGTTTTTGGAAATAGTAAACAACCTGTATATAAGGTAGCCAAATGTAAAAGTTGTCTAGCATTATGACTAAAGGGTGATGCTGTCTGAGGCAGAAATAACTTTCAGTCAAACTGTCATTGCTATCAAGTGTATTTTTTCAAATAATAGCTTGTATGTAAATACCATATATACAAATATAGAAACCCTTTAATTGTCAAGATTGGTCAAGAAAATGACACGTTTGTCCCAGCGAATGTCTATTTTGCAGGGCACAATATTATTTTTGAAAATTTACCACTGGAGTGATTGCTTAGATGATCAAGCCAGTCATTCCAGCCGTCCAATGTACTAAGCCTACAAAATAAATATTACTGATACTAAGAATAAAGTTGCTGCCCATGACATCAACATTTTCCAGTAAAATTATCTTCAAAATATTCAACTGTAAGATTACATTGAAATTGGGGTATTGGAGTGGTAAATGCATAACAGTACTTAGGTTTGTTCCAAATAAGAACATCATAATAAAGTTAGTATAAAAGTTTCAAATGTAACTCAAATGAAACTGAAATTTCAGTTACTTTTGCAATGTAACTGGTTATCTTTCAGTCGCTGTAACTGATGAAACTCTTCAATTACAAGTTACTTCAGTTGCATGAAAAATGTAGGTAAGTTGCGCTCAGTTACAGTTACATGTACAAGTTACAGTTAACCCCAGCTCTGATGTTTAGTAGTTGTAGTGTAGTAGACCTTTCTTTAATGAAGCCATATAATTTTCTTTCTTTCGCCGCAGACCCTGAGTCTGTCATGAAATATCAAGTATATACTTACCGTAGTTGCAGAGTGTTAGGCAATAATCAGTTAACATAATTCTTTTTAATCCTGGAGTTAGCAATTTTAATTAATAACATGGTCAGATAGTGTAATAATTTTTCATTCTTGACTATGTTGTCATGTTTAATGAAAGAAAATAAAGCAACAGCATTCCAGATTGTTGTATTTTGAACTATGCATTCTGTTGATTACTCTTAACTGTAAATCGCACATTCTGAAAGTAACAATAAACTGCACTATAGGACGAGTTTACGAATTGTGCATTATATACCGAACCAAAAAAGTTTAGCAACACTGAGAATATTACTGTATAAATGTTATTTAACAAAAACAATAAATTGATTCAAATATATTATTTAATTGATATGTCATTTTCCAATTTGAACAACAGTCTCTTGTTACTGTAATGCTAGCATCGCGCCTTTAACACCGCATCATTCAACGGAAGGGTCCATTTAAAATAATGACACTGAGCTGTCAATACCGGTTGCGACCTCCGCGCGCATTAACCACCGCCGTACATCGCTTTCTCATGCTTCGAATTAAGCACCTGATGTCACGAAGAGGAATAGCATCCCATTCCTGGAGCAGTGCAGCTTCCAGCTCCCGCACGTTGTGAAGATGTGGATGGTTCTCACGCACCATACAGCCAAGAATGTCCCACACGTGTTCGATAGGAGACAGGTCCGGTGATCGCGCTTGCCAGTCCAACACCAGAACATTGTTAGCCTCAAGGAAATCACTGGTGACCCTAGCTGAATGAGGACGGGCGTTGTCTTGCTGGAACATAAAGTCTGCATGATGCTGCATAAAAGGGATGACAACAGGGGCGACAACTTCTTCACAGCAACGTTGTGCCGTTAAATTTCCGCGAATCACAATAAGATCTGTTTTGCCATTTTCATGGATTCCAGCCCACACCATGACACTGTCGCCACCGAATCTGTCGTGCTGAATGATGTTGGCTGCATCATACCGTTCTCCTAAACGTCGCCAAACCCGTTGCCTACCATCCGCCACATCCACACAAAACCTCGACTCATCACTGAACAAAACGTGGTTCCATTGTTGAGCACGCCATCGCTGATGAGTTCTTGCCCATGCAAACCGATTCTCGATGTGACGCTCTGTAAGCGGAACAGACACAAGTGGACGACGGGCATGCAGTCCAGCATTATGGAGTCTGTTTCGCACAGTTTGTTCATGCACTGTAGTGCCGGTAGCAGTGTGCAAATTACGTGACAGCCGCGGTGCAGTCTCAAACCTGTGACGTCGTGATGACGTCACTAAGTAGCGGTCTTCTCGTGGTGTTGTTGCTCTCGGTCTGCCAGATCGTGGTCGGTCATTAACATGTCCAGTTTCCTGCTCACGTTGGCGGAGACGGGAAATGGTTGAAAATGTCGAGCAACAGCGCGAATGCTCTGCCCAGCAGCGAGTCTTTCCATTGCTTCATGGCGCTGATTTTCGGGTAGCCCTGGGCGGCGGCCCATGTTCGGTAGGGTTAACTTTTAAGCATTTTCTATTAACGTTTCTTATCTGCTTATGCAATATGGTGAATTTTTGCCTTCGCTACCCGCCAATGTGGGCCAGTGCATGAAAAATACATTTTCACATGCAGTAAGCATGCGGCCGAGAAATGCAAGAAATGATTTGCATTTCTTCATGATCAGCGAGACATTACATTGACGAAACATGCCTGCAAATTTGGTAATAAATGGATGCATAGTTTTAATACAACAAAACAAACTTCACTGTTGCTAAACTTTTTTGGCTCAGTATATTAGCATCTTCGAGCTTCTCAGCTAATGAGCTAAACTTGTCCTACAAACGGAGGTTATAAGCGGAACCTGATACATCACGTGATTTATATTTTTTCTAGACATTTTACGTCAAATTTTGACGAAATAAACGATGTTTATTAAACTATACGCAATATTTAGGCAGGACCAATTAATAATTTCACTCCCGCGATGATGGATATAAGGTATACATTAAGCATAGACGTAGCATGGTAGGAATTTGTCGTATGAATTGCGTTCTACTTTCGCGCTACTTTTTTATCATTCATTTCAACTTGTTCTAGAAATCTCAAGTCACAGTTTTTATGCTATAACTGTCACACCATGGCCCATCATGACTTTACTGGTTGGAATCCTCTCAGTGACCATGTCTGTGACTTTGGGATTTCAGACACGATGACACAACCATCACACCATGGCCCATCATGACTTTACTGGTTGGAATCCTCTCAGTGACCATGTCTGTGACTTTGGGATTTCAGACACGATGACACAACCATCACACCATGGCCCATCATGACTTTACTGGTTGGAATCCTCTCAGTGACCATGTCTGTGACTTTTGGATTACAGACACGATGCTACAACCATCACACCATGGCCCATCATGATTTTACTGGCTTGAATCTTCTCGGTGACCATGTCTGTGACTTTGGGATTTCAGACACGACGCCACAACCGTCACACCATGGCCCATCATGACTTTCGAATTACGAGTACAACATGAGAAAAACAACAGAATTACTTAATCTTACTGCTGTAGAACATGGTAGAGCTGCAGTATCACACATCTAATCAAGAATTTTGAAATAACCATCCATCCGCAAACTGGATGGAAATATATGCAAAACTTGACCACTAATTCATACGTTTCTGGTACTATATACACACGGGTCATTCCATATAAGGACCAAAATTTTTGAAATCCGTCAAGTCATAGTTTCAGATTTCCTTCAAACTTTGTCAGAGTAAGCATATGTATGTATTAACAGGAAATTCCAAGTATTATAGTGAAAGGTCAAATACTTTTTGAAAACTGGCCTATCCAATACCCCCTGCCTAAAATTGACAAAAATTTGTAACAAAATTTCTATGTTTGAGGCTTCATATCTCACCGACTACAGTGCTCACAATACTAGGTCTTTTTATTTTAACAGTCTGGTCACCATAGTTCAAGAAAATCACAAGCATTTTGTGCTGACCTGTTTTAGGCATGTATTAGGGGTCGTCAAAAATGCCAAAAAATGTGATTTTTCATATTTTAATCCAAATTTGGTGATGCCGTAAAATGTATTTGTATTTGGTTTACACAAATGATTTCTATCCTGTTAACTAGAGCTACTGCTACTTTAGTGATATTTATTACCTAATGGCAAGATATGCTCTGCAAAAATTTTGTGGGAGCCATACCCCCACCCCTGTTCGCCAAAATGGGGTGACTTCATAACATCTTTTTTCAAAATAACCCCTTTCAATTTTTTTAATATTTTGGTGAATGTTATATATATGGTCAATGGTTACAGGGCCAAAAGGTTCACTCTTACATTTGTTTCCTTTTAGAGCTATGGCAAATACAAAATCTGATATTTTTTCAAAAACTTGTATGATATTCGATTTTGGGGGGTTAATAATTTTAAAAGTATACACTCTAGAAGTATGAAACAAGAGATGTAGCGCATTTCCCTGCCTTATTAAAAGAAACAACCAGCATTTCCCTTTTACAAAATAGATAAACATGGATTTTAGAGATGTCAAAAGCTTACTTTGTTAAAATTTGACATTTTTGTGGGTAAACTACAAGTCATTATTCAACAACATTTTCAATGGGAATAACATATTGCCTGGAGAATATTTAAAAAACAATTTGACTATAAGTTGTTGCTGACTTAGCCATCAATAATTTTCAGTCAAATCATTTTCAAAATATACACCAGGTACAGAGTTTGTCCTGTAAGCTGGTCGAGCTGCAACAGCTCATCACTCAGTCTTGAGTTATCCAGTGTTAATAAAGACTGAGAGATTTCATATCTAGAGAAAATAACTCAACCTTCAGAGCTTTGTATATAATTAGGTCAATTGCTGTAATAGACATAGGTAGTGAGGTGATATTGATTAGTCACATGGTCTCAGTTTTTCTCAGAGATCTGCATGCAAGTATTGCTATCAACAAGAGTTCAGTCAAGCATTTTAAGTGATCAAGATTAGGCAGCATGACCAGTGAAAGTGTTTAATAATTACTGCTTTGAAACATTGACATTGTTGCTGATACACAAATGTTTAGATATTTACTTTAGAAATTTAATAATTCACTATACATTTTAATGATAAATTAGGCCTTTTAATTTGAAAAGTGTAAACTTTGACTAGGACACGTTGCACAATGGCTGAATTACCAGAGACATTTTGTTCAGTTGGACGTCTCACTAATGATAAATGTCATAAGTTTACGGATAAATGCTCTGTAAATAATGTTGTACAATTGACGGCTACAGATAAAACACTTGTTGCAATGAGAAGCGGCCAGAGTGAGGATAGTTTAGAAACAGTGTGCTGTTGCCACAAGAAACACTATCTGCATATATTCCCGATGATGAAGCAGAACACTTCATGTTGTGATCCCCTAAAAGTTCACAAAAAGCTTATTAAAAAGGGACTAGTTAATATAGATCAAGAGATTGTGGCATTAATACAGTCGAAAACTAGAGAGAGAAAACAACCTGGCCAAAAGATTTGCCATCATTGTTTGCAGAAAATTAATAACCTGACAAATTGTAGTGACAGTGAACTGGAATCAATGGCCATAGCAGATACTCTGTACAGTAATGCTGAATGCCTCAACTCTAGTTTCTAAGCAGTTGGAGTTTCTCCCCTAAAGAGTGTCCATTCAGAAAGGATTTGTATCATATGGTAAACGAAAAATCAAACAAATGGCAGAAGCAACAACAAGTCACGTGGCATCCCACCTAGGTTTTCCACCTAATAAATTAGTTGCTGACACTTCACAAACTGAATGTACATGTGATTCTAAGTTAGATGTGGACTACTTGGTATCGAACATGAATGAAAAACTGTCTGTGTCATCACGAAATCAAAAGATACAAGTATTGACTATTACACCTAAATCATGGTCGATAGATAAAACTGCTCAGGTTTTTCAGGCATGTGGTGTTACGCGTTTTATGGTGAAACAAGCCAGACAACTTGCGCAGAATGATGGAATACTCGCTGATCGTGAAACCTTTAAAAGAAATAAGCTTGATCAGCATACACTAGATAGTGTTATTAACTACTACCAAGATGATACTGTATCTAGACTATTACCCGGGAAAAATGATTTTGTTACTATAAGAATTTGTGGTACCAAAGAACATAAGCAAAAACGGCTAATCCTGACAAATTTGAAGGAAGTACATGCTAATTTCAAAACAGAAACTGGACTTAAAACTGGTTTCTCTAAATTTGTTGAGTTAAGACCCAAATGGTGTGTAACTGTTTCTTCTAGCGGCAGCCACAATGTTTGTGTATGCGAAAAACACCAAAATGTAAAGTTTATGGTGGATGTTATCTCTGAAGACTATCATAACCTAATTGACAAATCTGTATGTGACAGTAGTTCTAGAAATTGCATGCTGCAACGATGTGAAAAGTGTCCAGGAACTGCATTTCTCAAAACTTACTTAGAGCAAGACCTTTACGAGCACATGGATGAGGATGACATCATTAAATTCAATGAATGGGTATCCACAGACCGAATTGAAATCATGCGCCGAGAAGTATCAGTTGAAGATTTTATTTCTATATTATGTCAACGGATCCAAGAATTAACACCACATTCCTTCATAG
This sequence comes from Chaetoderma sp. LZ-2023a, assembly GCA_034401795.1. Taxonomy (NCBI): domain Eukaryota; kingdom Metazoa; phylum Mollusca; class Caudofoveata; order Chaetodermatida; family Chaetodermatidae; genus Chaetoderma; species Chaetoderma sp. LZ-2023a. The sequence goes on along the minus strand of CM067375.1, from coordinate 38,653,179 downwards.
CGAAATCTCAAAGTGAATTCTTGAAAGCGTGCAAACATGATTTAGATGACACTACTGCCATTGTTGTTCTCGACTTTGCTGAAAATTACAGCATTATTGTGAAAGATTGTGTACAGGGATTTCATTGGAACAATTCTCAAGTCACGATACATCCTTTGGCATTTTATGTTAAGGCTTATGGAAAGTTGAATGAAGAAAAGGTATGCTTCATCTCTGAGTGTCTGAAACACGACACAAATACTGTGTACTGTTTTCAGGAGATTTTTACAAGATATTTGAAGGAAAAGTATCCCAATATTCATATAATTAAATACTTTAGTGATGGGTGTGCAGGACAATACAAGAACTTCAAAAACTTTATTAATGTCTGCCATCATTATTCAGATTTTGATATTAAGGCAGAATGGCATTTCTTTGCTACCAGCCATGGTAAAGGTGTTTGCGACGGTATCGGTGGCACAGTTAAGCGCTTAGCCGCAAGGGCTAGTCTGCAAACAGCGCTTATACGAAATGCTAGTGAATTGTATGAATTCAGCCAACAGAACATAAGCAAGATCAAGTTCTTCTTAGTTAGTAAAGATGAGATCCAGAGCCATCATACAATGTTGGAAGAGCGGTATCTCCTTGCCAAAACAGTGCAAGGAACCAGGTCATTCCATTCGTTTGTTCCAAATGACACTAACTCTATCACAGTAAAGCGAATTTCAACTGATGATGTTTCATACACTCAGTCATTTTCTAACACACAACCTGGTATGTCATCAGAGATTCAGAATTTAAATATCCCTATGGAACTGTCTTTGAGTGACTATGTTGGTGCATTGTATGACAAAAATTGGTGGTTTGGCATAGTGTTAGAAATTAGTCTAGAAAATGAGGACTGTCTCATTTCGTTTATGAAGCCGCATGGACCAGCTCGATCCTTTAGTTGGCCAAGGCGCACAGACCAGTGCTGGGTTCCTTTTTGTGACATTCTAAGTAAGGTGTCAACACCATTGACAGCAACTGGCCGGCAGTACACTTTTCCACAAACTGATATCGACTTTATAAATGGACTATTTAAATAATTTGGAGGAGCGGTATATGCTGGATCATGTACCGTATCATCAATTATTGCTGAGGTATGTAGTATTATGTACTATCTCTTAACACTTATATTATATCATGTGTATTAACCAATGCCTGTCTCAGTTTATTAAATAATTCCATGAAATGGGTGACATTTAGACATACTTTAGTATGAGAGATTACACATATTGGCCTGGTCGCAGTGTGTCAAAATTGTCTATAAATGGCCATAGAAGTCCATGTAGCTGTACTAATATGACCATAATATACCATTCAATGTCCACCTATGATGAAAAAGTATCTAAAATGCTAAAGTGGAGATATTTTAAACTTTTTAAAACAAATTAGATTGTCACGAAAAATGTCAAATTTTAACAGAGTCAGGTCTTTGGGTCTAGAAAATCGATGTTTATGTATTATATAACCAGGGAATGCTGATTGGTTCTTCTAATATAGCAGGAGAACTGGTTGTATCGCTTGTTTCATGCCTCTAGGCCCTATAATTTTAAAATTATTAACCCCCAAAAATGGAATATCGTACAAGTTTTACAAAAATATCACATTTCTAATATGCCATAGCTCCAAAAGGGAACAAATGTAAGAGTGCAAGTTTTAACCATGTAACTATTGACCATATATCTACCATTCACCAAAATAAAATAAAAATTGAAGGGGGTTATTTTGACTTAATAGGCGATGAAGTTGGCCCTCTTTTGTGAACAGGGGTGGTGCATTGGGCCCCCAAAATTTTTTGATGAGCAAACCTTGCTGTTAGTCAGTAAATATTACTAAGCTAATATTAGCTCTAGTGAACTGGGTAGAAATCATTTAGTTACAGCAACTATAATATACATTTTACTGTATCACCAAATTTTGTTGAAACAGGAAAATTAGCTGTTTTTAACGTTTTTGGTGACCCCTAAAACACACCCAAAACAAGTCAACACATATTGCTTGTTATTTTCCTCAAGTATACTGACCAGAGCATTAGAATGAAAAGATCTAGTATTGTAAACAGTATATTGGATGAGATATGATGTCTCAAACATTGGATTTGTACTTGAAACTTTTGTCAATTTTAGCATAGGGGTCTTTGAGAGGGCATTTTTCAAAAAGTATTTCACATATCAGTTAAAAAATTGTCATGCTCAACTAAAACATCCATATGCTCACACTGAGAGGAAATCGTGACTATGAGTTGATGGGCATTGGTCCATCTTATACGGAATGACCCACACACGCAGTCACAAAGAACAAGATGCGCGATTAAAGAAACATTTTTCTCAATGAAATAATCTGAGATATAAGGGTGTAACATAACCGGCCCAGACCATCACGATGAACGGCGTAAGCCGATTTAGTGAATATTATAAAACCGTGTATTTAGCCGGTAAACCAACTGAAAAATATTTCATATTACTGCCAGATCGCCGTTGGGGATTAAAGCGGTAATCATAACCAGCATTTTCCAATGTCTGATACAGTCCAGTTCCGGTGAAATGGAACATACAACACACACGAAAATAGGAGACAAAGTCTCCACTTATAACTAGATTAAACTTAGGAATTAAATGACCTGGACATCAGTGGCGTCTTCGGTTGTAATCCAATATAATCCGATATGAAGAATAGGCACAGATAGCACAGAAAAATCACAGAAACTTTGACTTTTACGCTGCACAAAATGACGGTCACTCTTGGTTGGCTATGTAAACAAAAGTGGATGGTTCATGGTTACAGGTACCTGGTTGTTAGGATGGGTACCAAGTTCCAGGAAAAGGTTAGAGCTTGTCAAATCAGAAGATTCTTAGGCCACAGCATCTCGGTGGCTGTTATCAATAAGTAATGTAATGGTAAGTATTGATCGAAGGAGAATGCCATGCAGCATCCATTGCTGAGTATTTAATTGACTGTAAATCAGTTAATTAGTGTTCATAGCAGCCAGTAAGATTTTAATTTGGACCCACTAATATAGGCAGATTTCATTTGGACAAGTCATACAGGGCTTTACCGGACAACACATCAAACTCGCGTGCCAAATGTAGTGTTTGTAGTACGTCGTTTGACATCGGGAATATGGCTCTTGTTAGCCACATGCCGGGGAAAAAACATGAGACACTGACAGAAGTTCGTCTAAAGCCAGCGCCGAAAGCTACAGATTTCTTTGGTTCAAGGTAAGAATATTTTACATTTTCACATTGATAGTACCAGAATCATTTAGAAGCGTAGCAATTTTATATCGCCCAACATTAGATGATCCCAAATTTGCCCTCGTATCGTGAGGCCTCTTGTGTTGGCTCGTCATCGAGTGAAAATAATGAATTCCTGTTGATATGGCGATCATTTAGAAGCAATTTTATATCGCCCAATGTTAGATGATCCCAACTTTGTGCTGAGTCACGGTAAAATATTATTGACTGTCCAACAGCTCTTTCATATCGAGAGGCCTCTTATGTTGCCGCATTATCAAGTGAAAATAATGAGGATTCCTCCTGTTGCTATGGCGATATGATCAGCTATGGTAAATTTTAATTAAATTAGTGTATTTGTATATGTGCAGGGTTTAACTTGTTATCTAAAGGTGGGGGTGGGGGTGGCCCTCAACATAAATGTGGGTGTCTCAAGCTCAACTTTGCATGATAGCTGTTGAATATTTTGAAAATAATTTGACTGGAAACTATTGCGGCAACAGTTTCCAGTCAAATTATTTTCAAAATATTCAACAAAAAATGTGCTGAAGTAATTAAATTCATATCTGGTTCGCATCCTGAAAAACACTGAGCCACTCCTAGACAATATACGGTTCCCAGAGCCACTCATAGACAATATGCTGTTCCCAATCTAGATTTTGGGGCTATATACCCTCAAAAAGTCCCTTTATAATGACAAATTCGGTGTATGTGTGACACACTGTGTGTGTTTGTGTGTGTTGATATTTCTGGCTATATTAGATTAAGATAACTCATATGATCTTTTAATAGTGTGTTTTGATAGGATAGCTGTTGAATATTTTGAAAATAATTTGACTGGAAACTATTGCTGCTTAAAGCAGCAACAGTTTCCAGTCAAATTATTTTCAAAATATTCAACAAAAAATGTGCTGCTGTAATGAAATTCATATCTGTGTATGCGCGCGCTGTGCTTTGACATTCTTGTGACAATTATTTATATATATGCAGTTTGTTATTGTCCTCGAGTCTTCCACTACTGCGGTTGCTTCAGTTCCACAGGCAAAAGCGTGCACGCTGTGTTTTGATATTCTTGTTTTATAAAGTTTATATATGATGAACTTAGTAACTGTGTCCCAAAATGAGGTCTGGAAAATTTGAAATTGAGTCTGGAAAAAGTCTGGAATTTAATTCTGCTGAAGGTGTATGAACCCTGTCATCCCGGTTACTGAGTCATGTTGTTTGTCCGGGATTGAATCATATGGGGGTCGCATGACTGCATCAGGAAAATGAATTTATTGTTATAATTTAGGGACGGGAACGTCGGATTACAGGACAGGACTGACAGGGCTGTCAAAAGTTACTCCCAGGTGACAGGTCCTTTTCATCATTGTCCATGGCGACTACCATTTCTTGTCCATTTTCTGACATGGTATATGTGAAGTTAGGATTGTCATTTCCAATGTGCTTTATTTTACATTTGTAATGAGCAATGACACATCGATGGATTAAGTACATTTTCTTTAACGGCACCAAGTTGAGATGAAGTTAATTTAAATTTCACGAAAACTGGTAACGTTAATATGTATCCGTAAATCGTTAACACCATAGAATACCATGTACATTCAATAAAAGATATCAAATGATCTCTTACCGCAACTTGTGAAATTTGTCTGTGTACACCTATTAATACTTCCAATGCATTCCTTTTGGTAATATTTCGAATACGAATTTTCTTTAAAAAAGACATTTTATTTAGAACACAGTCTGTCCGGGGTACATTTGTCTGACTAATTAACAAATATACCCGGGAATGTATGCGATTAAAATTGTCAGCACAATGAATGACTACTAGAGGAGCTACTCGAGTTACTAGAGTAGCGCCTAAACGGCTACAGTTCATATAGGTTCTGGCAAGATCATGAAATTAAGGGTGACTTTACTGAGGAGTACAAAAGCCTGGAAGTCACAGAGGTGAGTCGTTTCTCACAGTTGAATTCGATGGTACTGTCGGGATCTTCATCATGAGCTGCCATCTGGTTATCCACGGTGTTGTGTGCATGCGTGCGTGCGTGCGTGCGTGCGTGCGTGCGTGCGTGCGTGCGTGCATGCAAAGTTTCAACAAAGTTTAACAAGGTTTCGTCTTCTTACATAGCTCGCTCAAGCTCCTGTCTCGGGTTTGACTTATTGAGTGGACCCTCAAGCCGACAGCACATACATGTTTCCAGAGCGATGAGTATTGATGCCAATGAGCGACTTCCAGCAAGACCTAAATATATTAGGTAACTGGGCTACTATATACTTGGGAAATGCACTTCCAACCAGTAAAATGCAACATGATGAGGCTAACCAGAAAAAAAAACCACCCCATCAAATTCGACTACACACTAAAAGGAACCAGGCTAAGTTGTGATTCATCAGTGAAGTACTTGGGCCTCAACATCATCTATGACCTAAGCTGGAACAAACACATCACTGAGATCTGCAGCAAATCATACAGAAACTTAGGACTATTGTGGAGAAATTTATCATTCTGTTCCCAAGAAATCAGACTTCAAGCATACATGGAATTGATTAGACCAGAGCTGGAATGTGCAAGTACAATTTGGGACCCTCATTAGATAACTCTTCAGGACAAACTAGAAAATGTGCAAAAACGTGCAGCTAGATTTATCACCTCAAACTATTGTTACAAACCAGGCAGTATGACAAATATAATGGAAACCCTTAAACTCCTACCATTGTCAGACAGAAGGAAACAAAACCGCCTTATTTTGTTCTACAAAGGTCTACAGCAGCAAGCAAAGATATCATTAGACAGTCTACAGACTCCAATTTGGAAAACCAAAAAAAAAGCACAACAGCCACTTCAACCAAATTTACGCAAGAACTGACGTCTTTAAATTCAGTTTTATTCCCAGTACGACAAGGGATTGGAACAAACTATCACTGGATCTTCTAAGCAGGTCAGAAAACTCTGCAAATCCTACAAATAACTTTACCGAATTAATCAGAGGCAAACACGTGTCTAAACCGGCTGTTTGGCGAATGCGCAGCGAAAATGATGTCCTTTGGATGTTTCGCAATAACTAATCAAGATCAAGATAACTATGTGTCTGCACACCACAAATAGCAAGACAAAGACAGGACAACACAAAAGCGTTAGGTAAGCACCTTATCTAGTTAGGACAAGGCCTGAGAAGCCAATGGCAGTCTAGGGTGACAGTCCTTGAAGGCGTGGTGGACCCACTTAACCCTTCCAGCCACCACGGTGGTAACTGCAGCATTGGTGGACTCTAGGATAGATGTGCAGATGTCCGGCAGAGTGATATGGTCCGTCGTAGCTGGTGTACTTGTGGTGGTGGTCGAAGTGGTGGCCATGGTGCTGGTGCTATCTGTGGTGGCAGTGGCGGGAACACCGCTTGGAGACGTTGTCAAATACAAGACTAGTGGTGAAGAAGGAGAGACGGAAAGTGCATCCGAAGAAGAAGCAATGGCAGATGGCTGTTCAAGAATCTCAGGAATCAGTCATGCTGAAACAGATAACGGTGCCATGATTACTGATGAGGAGATTGGTGTAATTAGCATGGAGACACAGGCGTAGGCCGACGGGGCGCAGAAGACAGCACTAATTTCCCTGACTGGTGCATCAGAGGTGATGGAATTGGTGATAAACGGCCGTGGTGTAGACGCAACAGCACTACGAGGAGAAGAAATGGTGGTGGTCACAGTGATGATGGACGATGAGGAAAGAATGGTTGAGGCAGGAATTACAGAAGGAAATTGTGTGATATTAGTAATGGGCAAAGCTATTGATGAGATGACTGATGATGTAGCAACAGGAATCTGAGTTCGTGGGCATCTTCAACAAAGATCACGTCAAGGGGAAATATATGTCACATTCACTGAACAAACTGTTAAAGTTTGTCAGCAGCCAAAATTATGGTGCCGACCAACAGGTCTCGAAGGGAGGTAACCATTTCTGGGTGCAGTGGTGTGGTCATACTTGGATTAGAATGTTCGGTCTCGCTGTTGCTTAAGAATAGTCCAGCTCTGCCTGTGTAGGTCATTTCGTTCCAGGGAACAATACTGACCTCGGCGTTTTCCTGGCACAGTCCAGACGGCGAAGGGGGTCAGGAGGCTATCGTTTGTGTTGATTGGCTGGATGTTTAGGGCTGGGGTCAAATTGGTGATGGGGTAGATGCAGCCGTGGAAGGTCTGCGGGATAGGAGTGAAGACAACTTAGTTCCCTTTGTCCTTAAAGGGGTGGAGGCGGCAAGGGTGGAGGCGTGGTGTTGGGCTTTCTTTGGCAGAGTTGACACATTGTCCTGGCCTCTGATGGAGAATCCTGGAGTGCTGGTCCTAGTAGATGGGGGGGGGGGGGGGGGCTGCCATCATGGGGAGAAGTGGTATAGGTCTACCAGCAACAGAAGATGTGGGTGGACGATTACCAGTGGCAGTAGATATAGATGGCTGATTGTCTATGGTAGAAGTTGCAGCAGAAAGGTGTATCGGAGCTGAAAGGGTGTTAGAAAGTCCAGCGGACGCGGGCTTGTTGGTGATTAATCGGGCGGTGAGTCACTGGAATGCTACCTTTGTGATCATGGCCATTACAAGGAAGTATCGTATATATGATGAACTAAAATGTTCACCCAATCATCGGTCTCGCACAGCGTGGTCGTGTCCTTTTATATTTAAGAAACCCTACCTCCCTACTCCCAGTGGCCCAGCACATGCGCAGAGGGGGCAAATCGTGTCTAAGACATTCTTGCCATTGTGCGTGCTTGGAATATAGCCATCCATAGGCTGGCCATAGTGTGTCCCCGTGTGTGGGTTACCGGTTCTGGGTTGGTTTGTCCTTCCCGTCACCCAACCACATGAATATTTAGCTCGAATTTCTTCTGCAAGAGGTGGCTGTTCTGGGGAATGGTGTCCTCACACAGTCACATGTGTATGTGGAAGGCAGCATACAGCATAAGGTGGTTCATTTGCGGTAGTAACTGGTTCAGTCCTTCTTCTTCCACATCAGTGGAAGTGCGAAGTTTCTGTACATAGGTCTCTTGAGTAGCACAAGCTACTAATGTAGCCTCTGGGGGTATGCGCTGCTCTGAAAACCCCTCGTACTCATCAGCTAGCTAATCTCATGGTAACAGATTGGGATTCGTGTCTCTCCGAATCGTACACAGACCAACCTCTAGAGTCAGTGGAACGTTCACATTCCAGTGGGGCCGTGCGACCATCATCGCAGAAGTTAAACCACACCGTATCATCCCAGCTGCTGGTATCATAAAGACATTATCAGAAAATATTAGTGCTAAGAGAGAGAGAGAGAGAGAGAGAGAGAGAGAGAGAGAACTTGTTTCACCGTAATTCCGGGGACATTTTCACGTCTAGACCCTACACTCTGGGGACATGCTCAGATTGTGGGGACAATGCCCTGTCCCCACAATTACGGTCGCTCAAACGATCGGCAAAAGCGTGAAACGTCCAAAAAATATATTTGGAATTTGTGTCCCCACGATTCATGTTTTTCAATTTTTTTACGGTTTTTTTACGTTTTTTCATTTCTCTCACATTCTCTCACATTGAAATGTCCCCACAAAATTATCTCACACTCTCATGTAAAAAATATATTGCGCGAGGTATACAAACACGTGATGTGATAAACACTCACGTGTACAGACTAGGCGCCGGTGTAATCTCCCATCCACATACTGCTGCTAATGCATGAACTGCCAACCAAAGAGTATGTCCCCACACTGTTTCTCACATTTGTGGGGACTCTCTCACTAGGTCCCCGCTCTGTGTGGGAACCATCCCCACAGTGTTCTCTCACTTTTTTTAGTTAATGGTAATAATCGCTATCCATCTTAGAAGTATTTTTTATTTTGCCAACGCCCACAGAAACACGAAGGAAATGAAAAATCGAAAAATGAGAAAAAAGTGATGTCCCCACAGTTACGGTAAAACCGTCCACAGAGAGAGAGAGAGAGAGAGAGAGAGAGAGAGAGAGAGAGAGAGAGAGAGACATACTTTTAGTTTTGATTTTTGGCCTGGTGTTTATTTTTCCAGGCCTTTTATTTATTTATTTTTTCATTTTGCGGTGCGTGCTCTTTTATTGAGTTAATACCATGGATACAGCTAAAACAATAGCTCGCATGGGCGTTCTCTTGGTGACGGATAATTAAATTTCCGCCGAGAACGCCCAAGCACCAACGTACCTAAATTAAGTTACATAAAAATATAATATATAAGAAAACATATATATATCTAAAGTATACAGTAGAGATATCACAGTGAATGAAACAGTAATTACGTATGCATACCGAGTATATGAAGGTATGCATACAGTGCGGCCCGTTTTGGCGGACCCGCACGGATAGCTCTCGCTATCCCAAATCCGTCTCGTCGTTCTAACACGAGAAGAAAAATAATCAGAAAAATAGTATATAATAATAAGTAAAACTGGTTTATCAGGCAGCCCCAGCAATAGCTGGGATGGCATGACGGGAATATAGACATATTCACTGCGGTGTGTTGTATACCTACATCGCACATGATGTGTTTACAACACAGGACTCCGCAGTGATTTTTTTGGTGAGACACAGCTATGCAATAATTTGCGTAGCTGTGTTGGATGGCCATAGTCAGCCAAGGGCTGGGGTTTCAATTTTAAAATTTCAGGCTGGAACACCCGATGGGGTATGGGAGAGCATGATGATGTCAGCGACCGTGGCCCCAACTCACCACCTCGCACCTCTTCCATCACACTGTGG